>WBMZ01004181.1:0-176711 GCA_013400975.1 Atrichornis clamosus
AGGCCTTGCAAAACCATGACAACAGGTCACAGTCCAAGATGTACTTTTTGTTAGAAAAAAATTCTAATTTTCAAAGAAATTCACAATCACTGTTTTGATTTTATTCCAGCTGTCTTATTGACGTGTTTTACAATGATCTATAGAGTTCAGCTAGATTACAGGAATAAAATGCAACAGCAGGACCTAACATTTCATTATATTTAAAGTCCTTGTTGAGGCTCAAGATGGACAGGCAGAATAATTTCCATTCCAGAAAGTACAAGATGAAGTAATTTGCTGCTGAGTAAATTAAGTATGTGATTGAAACCCCCAAATATTAGAGTCCCAATCAAAATAGACATCAATCAAAAGCACATATTAATGAGACAAGACATTTATATATTTGGAAATGCTACAAAAAATGCTAGCTAATCATGTTTATTCCAAAACCTTAAAGTGAATTAAAAAAGCAAAGAAGTTCTTACCACTTCATGTAGAGATGACACTAATTGCCACTCACTCAAATCAACAGTAATTGATAAAAAACAATTAAATTAATGCTAGAAAATTAAAAGTATATCAAAGCATATGTTTTCCACTTGTTAAAGGCACATTACCTAAAAGTAATTTTGTTGTTCTAACTTGTTTTGAACAGTGCTTGCCATCCAGTGGGGAAAAAAGCTCTCCTATTCACCACATTCAGTGTTTCTGTTGCTACCTTGCTTTTGACTGCTCAAGTTTAAGAAAAAAAAATTAAAAATCAGTTTATTTCTTCCATAGTTATTTTTCCAATCTTAGTCCTTTCTCTGCCCTCAGAAGTACCAAGGAGTCTACGTCTAACAATTTTTAACACATCAATCTGCTTTTCTCCAACAGTATTTTTTTTCTGTCTGCTTTTGCTTTTAGTTTATTGACTCTTCTCAGAATCTCAAGAACATTATGCTGGAGACCTATGGTCACGGACTGGTAGCTTTCTGTTCCATTTTTTTTTCCCCCTAAAAATTTCCACATCATTTCCATAAAGCCTGCTTAAAACTGCAATGCTTATCTATTAATTGCAGGATGTGTGAGGGCATGTGCACATTTCTAACCAGTGATGCAGAAGCACCTGGTTTTGCTATTGCTAAGCAAAAAGAGTGCAGTGCATGATAACTTGCTTTATATTTTCTTCCTACAAAAATGCCTTCAGAGAAATAACAAAGTTGGCTTTTTAGAATGAACAAGGGCTTCCGACAAGATTGTCTGTTTGGGGAAAAAAAAATACTCCAAACATATTAGTTTTGTTATTCTGATTTTTTAATTCTTAGTCCATTGTTAATGATATATGAATAAGAAAAATGGACACAATTCAATAATCCTGATGAACTGAATAAATGAAATCAACTCCTTTTATTGATATATGTAGATTCACTGATTTTCACAGCGTTATCGAAGAGAAGATTGTGGCTCAGTTTTTCCCTCACTTTTATGTTTCTGATGAATACACAGCAAAACAGAGACAAGCATGGAGTACAGACTCCAGCACAAAAATATGATTTGCTTTTCTAAGTGGCTCGGCTGGTCATAGTTTTAGAAGTTATAAATAACACCATAAAAGGATCAACTCTATAGATCCCCAAAGGCCATTCACATATGAGCATTACTCATATAATGGGACACTAAATAGAGTGTAGAGTGGCTTTTCTCCCTTAAGACTGCAAGATGCAAGATGCAAGACTGCAATTAGGAGTAAAAAGAGAAACAAAACCAAAACCATTTTAACATTTAAACATTACAAAATCTTAATGCAATTGATCCAAATTTTGAGCTAAAAATAACATTGCAAAAGGTATAAGACAGAATTATATAAAAATTCATATCACCTTGCATTGACTGGAGGGTTTTTAAATAGCAGTATGAAATAACTGCATTCCCCACTTGCTTGTCTTCTTATATTGCCTTTAAAAACAGACATTTTCTTACCCCATAGATCATCCAAAAGACATGAGAATAGTAATATTTTGCAATCACTGTTTCACACCATACTCCAGTATGCTTTCATTCAGATCCACAGAAGCTACCTAGCATCTGTTTATTATTTGCAAAATCCTGTTCCTATCTCTATTACAAAAGAAAAGCGAGCTTCCCCATAATGCCAGGAAATATTTACCATTTACAAGTTTGGAAAAAGAGCATGGCTTTATCATTTATCTCAAGTGCTGAATTAACAGTACAGTAACTAAATAGTAAGAAACAATACTTTGGGAAAACTTGGTTTCAACTGCCTCAAACCCCACATACATTGAAAAATGAATTCAAGTACAATCTTAGCTTTTCAACATATAAAAAGTCTCCAGTTTCTTTATCAATTTGTTTTAGCTTAAGCTAAGGTTCCACCTAAGTGTTTTGTTGGATCAGGAAGAGACATGCCTATAGACTGAAATTTCTTACTAGTTTTATGTAACTTTGAAATTAAGGCTTGCGAACTAACATGTCCTAAACATCAGATTTAATTTTTCTTTTAGGACAGATAAAATTTATTAAATCATCATGCTGAGCATGAAGTTTATTAACATTAAAAGTTTGATTAAATGCCACTCTTCAGGCATCATTGCTTTATTGTATCAGTGTTCAGAGAAAACAATTTTAGAGCCATAAGAGCAGCCTGAGTGGACTCACACTATCATATGTGAGCTGCTGGAGCAGCAGTGAAGGTATTGAATATGATCTAGCTATAGATTTTTAATCTGCAAATATCACCATCAAACTGCTTAAACTCCTTCCCAAAGTCTCAAGGAAGCAGCATGTGGCAGCATTAGAATGATGGCTGCAAACCTTTCCTGTGGTGCAATTCTTTCTTTTCATCACTGTTAGATTAACTTTTTTCCAAGTTAACAGTATGATTTGAACAAACAAATAGTTCAGCTATTTCAGCCAGAAATTTTTTCTTTTTACTTCATTATCACATTTGTACATAGGCAGACAACCACTAAAGATCAACTTTATCTAAAATAAAATAATTCAATATTACTGGATATCCTCTTTGCTTTGGAAAATCAGAGAAAAGAGAAGAACATACCTGATGTAGGTGAGCTACAAAATTAAAAGGAAAACTTCCAAATATTTGGAAATTAATTTCTTCTAAGAGAGAAGTCATAAAAAATTGAAGAGATCAGAATAGGATTCTCCATCAGGGAGGATCGCTCATGGAGCCAAATACAGCCTTTATACTATTAAATCGCCCAGCATCAAAAGATTAAAAGCTAGTTACAAAATTACTGACTTCAACTTTCACAGAAATTCAGCACCAAAAGTAAGCATTGTTCATTGTCACCACACATTCAACAACCCTTTTAATGAATTGAAGAAACTCCTCCTTAAAACTCTGGGATTTTTTTTTTCCTGCTTCTATTGAAATACAGTCTTGGAACTTCATCACTTCCCAGCATAAGCTGGCTCACAGAGAGTTTAACCCACTACTTGTACCAACTTAATCATTTACCTTAGATACAATTTTTTCTGTCACTTGATCATATCTCACTCCTACTTTCTGTTTTGCTGTGATAACTTCCTCTTGTAAGAGAGTTTTCCATCTCCCTGGCTGTCCAAGTACATTCATTACACTTCTGCCACTTTGAATTCACCTCTCAACCTCTAACCCCATAAGGAGCATGCCAGAAATCAAAATAAGCTGTGACAGGCTCTGATCCCTGTATGAAACAGGCCAATTACCCAACAGCGACAGTCCCAGATATAAAAGGGCAGGAGTTATGTCCATCAGTCTTACAAATTCAGCAGGAAAACCAATCCTTCAAAGCCTTCCTTATCCTTTACCTCAGCCACTCTCTAGTAGCAGCTAAACTGGTCATGCCAGCGTGCACTTCAGTCAAATTCACCTCAGCTTGAGTATTAAACAAAAAATAACCAATAGAATACATGTAATTAAAGTGCCTAATGGTGCTTTTCAACTTTTTCAAAATAACTCATTCTCACAGAGATCATGGTACTACATTTCTGAAACTAGTGTGGTCCCTATCTCACTTCTGTCCCTATTGCTGCAGTTTAGGACAGTCACCTCAGGGGGAAAGATCTGCTCTCAAACCCACGCTGTACTCAAGGAAAAGCAAGGATAACCATCAGGGCACCTACCACACTGACATGTAAATTTTTAGGATGCCTGCTTGGTGTTTTGTCTTCCTTTCTGCACTTAAAAAACAAACCAAAAAACCCCCAACAAAACAAAACCCTCAAAACTTATTAGGCCAGAAAAAAAGGAAGTGTGAGCTTCAGTTCACAGGCACTACGTTGTTACAATATTTTATGCCATTCTGGACTGGATGTGAAACTGCCTTCTGACTGGGCTAATTTTAAACAATGTTAATTTTAAACAAGTAAAACACACAAAAAAAACTTCAAACAAACAAAGAAGAAAAACACCCAACACATTTTGGAGATTCTTAAGGAAAAGCAAAATGATTTTGAGATGCCTGACTGTCAGACACATACAGAGTCTGGCAAAGACAGGAGAAAGCTGTATAGAACTAAAATGCTTTTGCCTTTTCAATCCAATATTACAGTGGTTTTAAGCATGACTGTAATAGGTAGGATACATCTGCTCATTATCATCTGTAGTATTTCCTATTCATGGCAAGAACAGATGGAGCCTCAGTAATCCTCAGCAGATCTTATTGATCTATGTTTTGGAATAACATCAAAAGAATACACAGTATTTCACTGATGGAAAAAACCTTTTAAACTGACAAAAACAAAAGCCAAGCCACAAAAGAAGATAGTTTTAAAATAACTTCTTATTTTTCTGTAGTTATCTATGCCACTAAGGTCTAAAGCTTTATGGAAAGAATTTTTTCTGGGGCTTTTTTTTTGCTGTTTTTTTTTAACACAGACATTTGAGTTTGAGGTTTTGTTTCTTGAATGGTTTATATTACAGCTGTAAAACAGCAGGGCAGGCAGCTAACCACATTCAGAGCATCTTACTATCTTTAAATAGTAATGGTTAAGCAAAGCAGAGAATAATCTCCTTTGCTTGGTATTTGTAGGTCTATGCCCTTCACTTTCTGTCACTTACTAATGACATCAGCAAGCAGTTTTTTTCAAGCAGCTTAGACACAAGGTACAACACAGTTATCCCTAGAGCAGTTCAGGGAATGACGATGTGCAATCCAGCCTACTTGATCTTTTTTCTTTTTTTTTTTTTAAGAAATCACTTTCCCCCAGCATAGCAGTTCCAGCTCCTGGATAAACCAGCAAATTAATGAGCTATGTGAAGGACAAACCACCTCTGCCCTCAAGTCCTCTATATGGGTGCACCCAATTGCCAATTCACCATCTGGACCAATGCAAATTCTACATTTTCCAAGTAAGAGAAACACGCAGCCTGTGTGTGGCATTTAGACATGGAGCCCAGCTAAATAAATTAGCATTCTGCCAATGCATAACAGCAAACCTTCAAGCAGAGCTTATTGACTGTGTCTCATTACATGTTCCTCAAAGCCTTGTTACAGTCAATAAAAGGCACATGAAGAATGATGACTGTGTTAGGAGAGGAATATGTTTCCACTGAGAGAAATTTATTAATTATGGTCAGTAATATTTCAACATAGCATTTATGGTAACCTTTAAAGATAATCTAGGATAATGCTCTCCTATAGAGTCACAAGTCTGAACGTAAACAATTTTCCTGGATGTTGTAGTTAAACAAACTCTGCTTTGAGTTTTCTGTTCTGTGAACCTATATAGGATAAACAGCACATATTCTAAAATGCACAATTGAAAGAACAGTTGTAATTTTAGTTGTAATTTCTGTAACTATTCCTGTTGCAGCAGATTAAAAGCAAATATGGCTCGCCTATGGAAGACAGCTTAGCAAAGTATCAAGGTCCTTAACAAAGCACAAGCTAAGTAGAATCTTAAACATAGTTACCACTAGACAGAGAAACATAAAGGAAAAACCTTTTCTCTAAATAATAGACTACATATTTAAAGACTGTGCATAGGTCTTTTACCTAGAGTGTAAACTTGGATGTCACTTCACATGAACACAGCAGTATGGTCCAAGACAATTCCTTAGGGCTGAAAATTTTGGAAATCCAAACCCAGAGTGACTGAAATAGCTGCTTGTCTCTTTTTACTGAAAGCACTGAAGAGGCACATACTGATAGAAAGTTATCTCTTTGCCCAAGGTTTTCCCCAGTCCTTTCCTTTATTCCTACTCCAAGACTGAAAGATCTAAAACTTACAATGCTTACTCTATCAGTCCATCCTAGATAACTCAGTACCCTTTCTTTAAAGTTGAGCAGGATTTGCTACCCAAAGCGTTGCATCTCTTTTCAAGAAAACCTCCCACTTTTGTCCACAAGCAATCATAACTGCACATAAATCTTCACCTAATGCACTTTCCAAGTCTTCCTTCACTCCTCTGTTTTGTTCATGTGCTGTTACTAGATTTTGAGAAAACTGATTTAGTAACAGCAAGTAGATTTAACAGCAAGAAGCTGTTAAAAGCATAGGAATTGTTGGCTGTAATCCAGGTACTACTTCCCATTTTATCACACAGGAGTTAAAATGGATTTTATAATTTCCTGAGTACCCTGTCTGTTTGAAGGCATAGAAACCTTTTTAGTACTACCCTTCAATTGTGCTAAATAGTTTTTATTAACTCATAAACAATGACAATTCCTTGAGAGGCTTGAATACTATCAGACTTCTCCTTTTGAGTCTCAACTAACTTCAAGAATGGGAACAAGTTTACAGAAAACTATTAAGTAACAGCTAACTATTAAGAAAATATTAGGCTCTAAAGTTTAGATGCAAATTTGGTTTCAAAATGCTTTCTGGTTACTTCATGGTACGATCTGGCTTGATTCATCTTTGAGGATGTGAACAAACACCATCACCAAATCAACCACATATGTGGTATCCAGAATTATGACTATTTCTAGAAAGATTCTTTCTATACTCTGAGAAGAGATTTTCAGTACTACAGTAGCCACTAAAATGTAAGTTCAGAACCTGGCATGTAAAGTAAACAATACTTGCAGGAATTCTACACTGACTTTAAAAAAAGTGTACTAATCTAAGAAGCAACTAATAGCTACAGTTAACAATAGCTGCTGTAACAGTATTTTACAGAAGCATGACAAATAATCTTATAGAAATTTATTCAGAAAACATGAAGCATATTTTACTTTGCCACTGCCTTCATTGTTATTAAAAAACAGCTTGACAATTATTACTCTCCAAAGGCTTTTCAACAATCTTTGTGAAGTGAGCTGATCTAATTAACAAATAACAATGCATTTATCAAAAAAAAAAAGTAAAAGTCACTAAGTAAATCAGAATTAATGAGTTTGGAGACTTACTTGTTGCTTCATTTCAAATCCAGGCCAGGATCTACTAAACTGACAAGCATCTCTTCTTTGTCCTCAACAGATTTTGAGTCAGAACATCTATCTCTGCTCTGGCCTGCTCTAGCAAGGTCCAAGGAAAGAAGTCTAGGCTGTTTTCTTCTTTTTTTCTCTTTTTTTAACGTATAAACAGGTGTCAGTTCAATCTTATTAATGACGATTCCTTAGAAATAGGTAATCTGAAATATGCAAACACCCAGGGCTCTTCCACTTTAGCAAGTCTGACAATTTGGGCTGCATTCACCTACCACTTTACCGGCAGTCCTCGATTTTAAAATTTTCCTCTGAGCTAGATCATTCAACTTTTAATCCACTCAGGTAAGGGAGGAAATTGCAGAGCTGTCAACATCTGTGGGATGCAGAAGACTCCATGGCACACACAGTACAACTGGGCAGCATATTATTTGTATGGATGCGTCTATAGCCTGAAGTAGAAAAAATGCCAGGTCTTAATTTGAACCACCACTCATCTCCCAACTGACATTCTGAAGCATCTAATGAGTAGCATTATGGATATATAAATGAGGTCCATGAACATTCTGCATGCAATTAAAAAAATAAAAATAAAAAATATGTGCATGTGTGCTTATCCACATGCACCTGGTCTCCTTGTCTAAGGCGACATGTAGAGCCCACACACAAGGTTTAGAAGTTGAGTGTTGCACACTCTCATCTGTATGTGCTCAAGTCTCTTGTTGGATTAGAGTTATCACTGATCTTGTTATTTTTTTCCCCCCTGCAGTTTCAGATAAATTACACAACCGTCTAAATACCACATTGTATAACTGCAATTTCACAAAAAAAACAGAAATACCTAAAAGGAAATTTATTATCATTAGCAAGCTCATTGAAATCTTTCATAAGATAGTATGAAATGAGTGAAAAGAAGATTAAATATTTCTTACTTTGATTGAATAAGCCTCAATAAGAAATTAACCTTGTTTCTGCCAACATTAATTGTGCTTCTTTCACATGCTGGCACTTGTTTAAAAACGGTGACTCTTGTGTATATCAACAGTGCAGTCTGGTATATTTTAGAGCTGTTTTTAAGAATATCCAGAAGTTTCATGGTTAGTATAAGAAAGCACATAGTACTTACAGTAATTTCCCATAGAAAAAGAGAGACTTCCCATCTCATTGAAATTCTACCATATAGTACAGGTTTGCACACTGCTGCAGTTTGAAACTTCATTTCTATAAGATATTTGGAGTTCTCAAATTTTTTTTCTCCAGATATAGAAAGCATTAAGGCATTGTTTTGCAGAAGTGCTAAAAGGAAAAGCCATTTTTTTTGTTGCTAGGCCTTCATTTGCATAAGTGAAGAACACCTAATATTCCGCATTAATATTAGTTACAAGTCATGTGAGCCCATGAAAATTCAGTGCATGTAAACAACAACAAACTCATTCCAGTTATTCAGAGAGCACAGTATGACCTTAAAGACTCAACTTCTTAAAACAACTTAAAATATACAATCACAAAACTCACATTGCAATTTCTTCACTTTCAGTGCCACTTAGAACATTGGCACTGCCTGAAAGCATGCAAATGATACTTTATATTTTAACTTAGAAAAATGCTTTCGCAAGAAAACATAAAACCTCAAAGAAAGTATTCTAATTTAAAATTATGTTCAGTGGGGCAACTGCCTCATTTAAAAGAGATAATCCTCAAATATTTAACTTAATATTTGGGAAACACTACCTATTGAGACTGTCTGAGTGAAGGCTTTCAGCTTAGAAGAATGGAATGAGGGCAGTTGCAGTAGCTGTTTGATTCCCCCCTACTCTGCTTACAAGGGGAGTTGTTTTTTGCTCTTGGTTTTTGTTTGCAATCTCAGAAAATAAAAATAATTCTGGAGGTTAATCCAGTTCCCCTCCCAGTCTCTAACTCCTTCTTTTGTAACCGGAAAATTTGTATCTTTCCACATTGTTTTTGTTTCATCCTTCAAATGAAAAATGTGATGTTGGAGCCCTCCTGCTTTCCATTTCCCATCAGAATGCTCTTTTTCTTTCCAGTTGGCTGCAGCATTCTTTGCAGTAGCCAGCATGTTCTGCTGATAGCTATAAATTTTAAGTGGAAATACTCAGTCCCAAACAAAGTTTTATCAAATGGCTTTTGCATAATTAGTCTTCCTAAGGCATGCATCCAAATAAGCAAATGGGAATAAATCAAATAATTCCAT
This sequence comes from Atrichornis clamosus, assembly GCA_013400975.1. Taxonomy (NCBI): domain Eukaryota; kingdom Metazoa; phylum Chordata; class Aves; order Passeriformes; family Menuridae; genus Atrichornis; species Atrichornis clamosus. Next base: position 9,568 of record WBMZ01004181.1, read on the forward strand.
TTTCTCCAAACTGAACAAGAATCAAGTTTTCATAAACTAAAGTTATTAAATCCCTCCCTAAATCTTAATGCAATAATATAAAACTTAATTTTATTAATTTGTGATTGTTTCAAACATATATTATATCTTTACTACTACAGATTGACAAAGATTCATTTAATCTTCATTGTTATAATCAGAAGTCATTAACCTAAACTAGGAAGGTGTGAAATTAATGTTGCAACAGCCTCAAATTTAAGTATGCTGAGGGAATTTTTTTAAGGCAGCAGAGCGTAGGTTAATTGCTTCAAGAGAGTTGAAGAATATATTTTTTCCAGATTACTCAATGATCTTTTTCTTTTAAAAAACGGTGTCATTTAATCCAGTTATTCAACTTTTGCCAGCAATTTCACACTTTAGCATAACATTTGCAATTTAATTAAATGCTAATAAAATACATCACTCGTATCACCTGCAGACCAGGATGTGGGTGGCTCAATTACTTCAGTGTTTACAGCTCACTGAGTTGTGAAGGGCAAATGGAAACTTTTTCACATTACTAAACAGCAGCTATTTGAGAACTAGCACTGGAGGAAGATATGAATGTTCCAAAATTGGAATAATAAATACTGAGGCAGTATGAATATATCAGTGTTCTGTTATGATAAATCGAAAGAAAGGGAAAAAAAATAAGAACTCCACTCTCATTAAAAATTAGGACATATTTTAAATTGAGAAAGTTAGCATTTTAAGAAAAAGAAAATCTGATGTTTGTTGTGCTATTAATCAGTCCATGTCTGTACAGATATTTACGTCATATTTCTTCTGATTTTTACATATTTTTGTAAGGTGACCTCTAGGTGGTCTGTTAGAATTATTAATGGCTTTCCCTCCCTGTCTTGATTACTGTCTTTTTTTTTTTTGTCATTAAAATATGCAATAGCTCATCAGTAGCCTGATGAAGTTCACAGGTATCCTTGGCATTTTTCTTCCAAGTTCTGAGCATGTATGAGAAAAGCCTGTTCTACCTCAAAACATCTTCAAGTTCCACTAAGTTAAGAAGAACTCAGGAAGGCTGCAGTGCAAGTTCATGCTTTCCCCATGTAATCTTCCTTCTCTTGAACTGATGACAACATAGTTTCTACAGCTACACATACCAATATCTGCACTCAGTGGCAGCAATTTGGGAAAGTATTTCATTCAGTCTGAGTTCATCATGCATATCCTGGGCATCACTTTCCTTTATTCACTACCTCAAAAGACAACTTCTTTTCTTAAAAAGCTACCACTTCAGAAAACTGAGTTTAGGCATGACTTTAGGCACTCCAGCTGCAAGAAACAGATATTGGCCATTGGTGTGGTGAGCACATGACAGCACAACCCCACAGGAAGGGTTTGAGGCTGCTGTCAGGCCATTTTGCTGTCCTCTGAGGGGGCACAAGCATGACTGAACAGTTAGTCAGAGACCATGAGGTCATTCAACAGCGGTAGCGTGCTTCGTGCTCACTGCTGGTTGCTGTTCAAGTGGCCAACAGTGTGAAGTAACTTAAGCAAGTATGTTTTAGAGAGTTACCTCTGCTTCCCTGGAACAAAGGACTGCTCTCACAGCAGAGCAGGTTAGTCCTCTGTGCAGTGTCTAGAGGAGGGGAGGTTTCTGGGGCGTTCAGAGAAGTCAGGGAATTGCAGGCAAATAGGCACACGAGCTGCAGGGCAGTTGTGACAGGAATGGCAGAAAATGCCACTGCTGTGTCAACACGGGGCTGGGGAGCAGCTGCAGAGGAAGTTCAAAATAAAGAAATCATAAATAAGAAAGACAGCAATAACTTTGTAGGTATTTATGGACATTCTTCCAAAGACAACACAGAGGGAAAATACCGATATGCTCATATGGAAAAGAAAAAAAAATAAAGAAAAATTAGCAAACAAAACCCCACTGATTTCTCTTCAAAAAAGAAAAGAAAAATATATTTCTTTTCATATAAACATGTGCAAGGTATGCCATTTGTATGGCTGTTTGCATCAAGCCTAGGACAAATATTTCACCAATGTCAAAGTGGCTTTGCCGCCAGTTTTTTGTACCAATGACCAGGGTGCTTTTGTTCATGGTTGAAGAGCAGCTGTTGGCAAGATTTTAGAACTGAGATTTCAGCTTTTATGTAGAGCTGCAAGAAAAATCCTTAAATATCACCTTATTTTTACACAGTTGAGGATCTACCTAAGATTTACCACGTACCTTCTGTTGTTGACTAATTATCCAAGTGCTGCACTTGGTTGAAGCAGTGGTGTCTAATGCACAGATAAAGCTCTACCTACCAGGCTATCGTTTCGCAGCTATCTTCACTCAGTTTTCAAGTCCATCTTGACCAATAAGCTACTTCTTTGTACTTCCTTTTCTCCCTGCTGTTATTTCCTATATAACCTCTACTTGAAAAAGTTCCTCAACCTCTATTTTGATGCAAGCCCCTTCTCAAGGCCCATATCTACTGTAGTATCTGTAAAAAAATGAATCAGTATATCACATTTGCACAGGCTTGATTACGCTACAAGGAAATCCTGGGAGATGAAGCCAGTATTTTTTTTTGTTCTTCATATGAGACGAAACCTCTGAAAGAGTGATATAAAAATGAATGTTTAACAATAATTAATAGACAAACATCACCTTGCAATAACTACTGCTCTTCCAAATAATTTGGGTACTGTAAGTACTCTTCAGGCTAGTTTGATTTTTCAGTACGTGATGGCACACAGAAAGCACAAGTTGAAAACTTATCCATGAAAAAGAAAACAGTTCTGTAAGTGAACTCCAGTCAGATCACTTAAAAAAAGAGACTAAGGAAATGGTCACTGGGAACCTTAAAGCAAGACAGAGGGAAGCAAATATTTTATGCATGATCCCACAGAAGGAGTACTTTAATAAGCAAATTAAGCATTCAGAAATGGGAATAATTATATTAAGAAAATGGAGACTAGAATAGGGAATTGTATGGGTAGCATTAAAAGAAAAACATAGAAACAAGAGCAGAATAAATATACCAAAGAGATTAAAACAGCGAGATAGCATACAAGAAAAGACAGAATAAATACAGAATTCTAAATTTGTTCTCACAACCTGATTTTATGTTTGTATTTTACCCAGTCTAGCTAGTCATATTCAGTTGGTGTTTTTATTCTTATCTTTTTTTATTCCTTCTCTTTCCCACTGTTTTATAATCAAACAAGAGCATGAACAGAATGTGATCTGGTTACATACTTCTATTTCTGTGGAACAAGAAAAAGAAAAAAGGTATTTTTCTCACAGGTTTTCATATGTTTTGTCAAAACTGGGAAATATGAGCTACTAGAATCAGATTTATTTTTAACAGTCACTATCGCTTCACATGGAAAAAGAAAGAACCAGAAAAAAAAAATCATTATTTAAAGTTGAAGTATAGTGTCACATTGCTTCCGTCCTCATTTTCACTGCAATTTTTAGCTTCCATGTTAACATGTATTTGGAGGCTCTGCATCATTGGGATGCACAAGTTTTGTCACCACACACAGACGCACAGTCTTATGACATGCCACGATACAGATATCCATCCTAGCACAATACATGAGAATGCATGACACAGAACGGATGACAAAGGAGAAAGCCAAACAGCCTAGGGATGATGTTTTCCACTCAGGAGCAAATTCCAATAAGTAAGCACATCAATCTGTAACAACTGCAACAGCAGGAACAATGGATTGTGATAAACAAGTTATTTCTTCCTTCTGTCATTATTAGTATAAACCACAATTCAGACAGCTTTTGAACAAATACTTTTAAATAAATTCTTTCTAAGGGTTTATTCTGATTGCATCCTTCTAAAAAGCTCAGACCATCAATATTGCATAAGCTTGACAGTAACTCATAAGATGTTCATATGTATGTTTTCATTAGTTAATTGAACTTATCACTAGAGAGAAAATATTAAAATTTTATAGAAACTACTTTATGGGAAAGTCGAGACAGAGTAGAAAGTGTTACAGATACATAACCAAACTTTTGAGAAAGATTAGATTTTTATCTGAAAAAAGAAGCAATCATATGCTTAAAAAATTTAAGACAAGGAGAAATCTTTTACCTTGAGGAGTTCTTACGGTAGTAGAGTCAGTAAGTCTGAAGATAAAGCATGCAAAACTTGCAATGGGTATTTAATGGACTGAGCTGTGTAGTAGAAAGACATAATAATCTCTGAACAAGGTCAAACTAGGATATTTCTGCAACATAAAAAATTATGCCCTGCTAAGCTCTTGAATATTTCAAACGAGTCAATAAAACAGTGGTATAGGGACAAAAAGAGGCAATTAAAATAAAATGCAGCTTTAGGGAGTCTTTAATATTTCAGATTAATCAGATGAGTATCAACTATTTAAATAATTGAGAAGAATTAGTTATCAATTCCAAGATTTTTACGTTTAGCACTGCTAAACTCATGATTGGTAGTATATTTGATGTTACTATATCCTTAACTTTGCTCAAATTAAAATGTCCTATTAAGAAGTAAAAAGATGCTAAAGTGAGGTTTGGTTTGGTTTGTTTTCCCTTGTTAAAATCTCTATGCATGAAAGTTTTGTGGCCAATAACAATTTTATTGAATTTATTGTTTTAAATTTTTGAAGTTAGTGACTTATTTTGCAATTACCAGTTTTGTCTTCAAGGATTTTCTTAAAATTAATGAGTGATCAAATGTCAACATTAAAAAAGCAACTATAAAATTCTTATTAACTACCTGAAATTGAATAATTAAGGTCACAATAGAAGAATTACTAGATAAATAAATGTATTAAAATACATTTAATGTATTGCTACAATGTAAATGTTGTAAAAATACATTACATCCCAAATCAACACATTATAAATCAATCTTGGGGTCAACAAAAGAACGAATTACATAATGTTAATTCAGGATTAAAAAAAAATGAAGCATTGTTTTCCTTTAATCTAAAATCCCAGACAGTATTAGAGCCAGAACAGTAATCCTGACCTAAAGGACACAAATTGCCTTTCTATTTCTTTTGCTCAAGTGTGGTTTCCCAGAACAAGCAGTGCAATCAATTAAGCTGGTCTTAAAGCACCCAAAATAGCTATTCCAGCTCACAACTTCAGCACTTTCTCCTCACATTTCTGCTCCAGAATGAGTATTCTCTTGCTTCCTGTTGTACACTGCAACACTAAGCATGTACCAGGGTCTTAACTCAGGTGACAAATAAACTACTCTTGCAGTACAACATGTCAGATTTCAATAATCTTCCTTTAACTTTTATGGTGTTTAATGACTTTCAAATGTCAGTTGTGAGGTTTCTGGGAGATATTCAAGCTGCAACACAAATTGTGTACCTATATTTCCATAGTTGGTTGTAACATCGAAGACTGTCTTAAAAAAACAAAACCAAAACCTAAATGAATCACCTGATACCCTTGACAGACCCCTGTCCTGACACGAGTTACAGGAGTTTGAAGTAACCTCGAGGGTTAACCAGGTAGTATCACTATTTATTTCTTCTGGGTAGTTTCCTGAATGTTGCAACAAATGTATGGAGTGGCTATTGTATGGAGTGTGTATGTATGCAGTGCCTTGGTTTTGCACAGAATTAATTAAAAACGATAGTCCATGGAAATAGCCACAGGACATCAGCTACATTTAAGTATTTTTCAATATAAAATGCATTATTTTTGGTAAAGATCCAATTTTCACTGGAGTCTTGATTTTTTCATTGCTGGTAAAAGCAGTATATCAGTAAGCAGACTGTGTTCCATACTTTCAGCTTTTGCAGTAGGGCTTCCTTGGTCTCATGATCATTAGTGGCAGTAGTGGGTAACCCAAAGGATTATGAGGATTATCAAGGGAAAAAAAAATTATATCTGTTTAGAGAAGAAAAGGAAGGTGTGCATGATTCCGGTCCAAAGAGCTTGCAATTTAGACATGATACTTGACCTTCCGAAAGGGTTTTGCTCCTGCAGCTGGACAATGCACAGCACTGACAAAGAGCTGCTAACCCGGCCACAGCAGGGCAGCTGTTCTGCTGCAGCACACAGGCCCAGTCACAGGTCACTTCTCAAGTGAAACAGCACAAAACCAGTTTTTCCAGCATAATGGATTCCGTGGTAATGACTTTTTCCAGCACAGCTGTGTAGGTCAAACTCACCTACCTCTAACTTTGCTGTGCATCACCCAATAAAATTCAGTCATGGTGAGAAATGTATGCAGGTTACTAAATTTGTAGAAAACAAAAGGAAACAGTGAAAAGATTACAACAGCAGATTAATACCGTAGAGGTTACATGTGACTTGCCAGCCCGTTACTCAAATATTACGCGGTCACAACACAAAAGATGACCCTTCCTTCCCAAAGGGCAGCTCTGAAGATGTTTTGCAGAGTATGTTCAAAGCAGGAGTTAGAATATTGAGCAAAATAAGAAATATATCTAGATACACCTTTTATTTCCATTTCCAAAAAGAGTTGCAGTTCATACAGTTGTTTTAGCTATTGTGAGCTTGCACAGTCTGTACTGCAACACTTCGCAAGAAAACAAAAAAAAAATCATTCTAGACATTTTCTCAGACAATTAAATTAATTTCTTTCTGATCTAAAAAGCATTTAAGCTACGGAAAAAGTTTGGAGACTCTGAAGGCTGCTCTATTATTTCCTTTATTGGTTTATTGAAAAAAGTATTTTAAAACCCTGTCAGAACAAACACTTCTAAGCACAATTTTAAAGGAATAATGTCTTTGGCAGTTTGTAACCCCCTAGTGAGCAAGCTTAGTTTTACTATGTTAATAGGTTGTTCATACATCCTTCAAAGGAGTAATATATGCCTAAACCTTAGATTTCATCATGGTGATTACAACACTTGTCAGAACCAAGAACTATTTATAGTATTTAACAGAAAGTGACACTGGGCTTATACTCCTGGTGGTTATAGATGGAATGTTTTATTAAATAGTACTGATTAGCACAAGTCTACACTGCAGCACTTTCAGGAAAACAGGTTGAATTGGAAATTTAAGATTCACTAGCAGTAATATTTAGGATTTTTAAAATCTAAAAATAAATGAAACAACATCAAAACAGGAAAAAAACATGGTGCCAACAAGGTTCATGTGGAGCTTTCACTAGTAAAACATCTGCAATTTTGATTTAAAATGTTTTGAAACATATTTCAGATATACACCACTCATTTTCAGTATGCATGATGAGCACAGAAGCCTGTGAAACTGGAGGTTTTCAATGCTAAACTGGCAAAAAGTTCAAAAAAGCCAGAAAGTAGTACTTTTTCATGTATTCTACAGCTATATTGTAGAACTCCTTGCCAAGGTACAGACTAAAAAGTTACAAGACAAAGATGAAAAGAAAAAAACCCCTCCAGATATATTAAATGCAAAGAGCTAGTATCTTCTGACTTTAGAAGTCCCCAAGATACCCAGTATTCCACTATGAAATGATGTGTAAGCTGATTCTTATGTTCTTTTACACCTTCCTTAAACACTGCCCAGGCTGCTCACAGAGACTGGATTCAAAGTGACAGGAATCTTTTACATTAATGCCTGTAATACCCCCTATATTCCTAAATCAAAGGAAAGCTAAAACCAGGACTGAACGATATATTAAATTATTGCTTTCTACTCATTATGTGTTCACAATAGGACGGTAAATGTTAAAGATACTCGTGAGTTTAATTTCAAGAAGCAGAAGTACTTTCTCACTTTAAGTAAGTGAGAAAACTAGGATCCACTTGTGAAAAAGACAGATAACACTTGTAGTTAGGTCATATTTGTACCCTCAGCCTGACCTTTTCAACTTAAGCTTCTCATCAAATTTTCATATTTTTAGATGATCTCTTTACTAGCTCCAAATTTCATACCGAGCAGGAAAGTGAGAAAACAGCCAGCTTCTACTTGTTTTATGACTTCACCTTTCTAATCTGATCTTCTGCCTCAGCATTGTCTTTTGAAAAAGTATTCTGAAGAGTTATGCAATTTTTAAAACACAAAGGCCTCTCTCCTTCTACTCAGGAATAGATGTGACAAGTCAAAAGTAAAACAGAGTGAAAATACACTTGACCTATAGGATAGTATCAAGATTGCCTAGTTTAGTTGTCATGACAAATTTGATGTGTAAATTCAAGACACTAATTAGACTCTCTGCACTGTAAAAGAGCTGATTTAGTGGTTCACTGCTGCAAAAAGGGTAATGCCATTCCTCCCCCTCTTGTCTCTGTATGACCCTACCTGCTCTCTGTTATTAGCTTGGTGCTCACCTGGTTGCACAGTAAACTTAGTTAACCATCAGCACAAAGGGGGTTGGGAGGACAAGCAGAAGAAAAATCACTTTCTTGTGCTATTGCAACAGATAAGCTAAATAGACAAGAGTCTCATCTCTGCTAGAAGAAGTTGATTATATATTAAAAATATCTTATGTTGTTGAATACACATTTAAAAAGACTCAATTGAAGACCCTAGAGGACATATTTTAGAGATTCTTCAACATCTAGAGATCCTACCAACAGATTTGGTAGAGAGGGCGAGTTCAGGCTGGAGGGCTCACATAAGCATATGACTGACAAAAAGAGGAGTTTTGGCATGTATATTGAAATGAGTCAGTAGTCACTGAGAATACCTACATAATCCCCTAAAAACAAGTGCAATAAATTCTATAAATAAAAGTATGCTACAATATGTTGAAACGTATTCCTACTTGAATTGCTTGCAAATACGTATAAGATAATGATTATTAAAATAAATGAAAGTAAAACTAACCATTACCTTATTAATCTGGCAAATTTATTACTCTTATTTAGGATGACTTTTCCCTCATAATATTTTTATTATTTTCAATATAATGTTAATTCTGTTTTCTAATCTACTTTTACTTTTATATAAGTACCTAAAATGAAATGTTTAGTAGTGTCTTAGAAAATGTCATAGTTTTGGAAACAAAAATATTCTTAAAAATCTGTTACTTTTGAATCCCTAGTGTTTCACTAAAAGATCTTCTCCAAGGAAGTTTTATACTTAGCATTTAAAGTGCAAAATTTCAAAAATTCTTTGAAAGCATATCACACACTTAAGGAAAAAGAGACTAGGAAATAAAAGGCCAATTAGCAGTACTGCAGAGAAGGTCCAATAAACTGATTGAACTACGAATTGTACAAACTGACCCTGCTCTGTCAACTGTGATGAGCTGCAGGAGAATCCTCCACTGGATTACTCTCACAAGTTTTAGTCAAATAAAGACAGAGATAAAATTAGGCCAAGATGAGAGTATGACAAGAAAATTAGTACGCTGAGAAAATGTGATTCGTGAGGAAGGGCTAAGGCTTAGGGAGAGAAAAAGGGGGAAGATACATGGGAACAATATTCAAGTGTTTGAAATGGTATTACAAAAAGAATGAACAATCATGATGTTTCCACACCTAAGGCACTACGGGAAGTAATTGGTTTACCATTTAGTAAAGGAAACTTGGTCTAGGTACTGGGAACCCATCCACAGTGTGAACCATTAAATTAATCCAGGATAAGGAAAACATATAAACCAGGGAAAGTGTTGAACTATGATCAAGCAAGGTTCTGAAAAATAGGTATTATTCTTGATATTCCTCTGCACGAGTACTGTCCATCAGCCTTGAAACTAAACAAGAATCCTATCTGCTTTTCTTGAGTCTGTCTCCAGCCACGTACTTCTGATATTCTAAACCCAAAGTCTGGTAATACTCTAGAGTCACTTCAAGAAAGTTGAAAGAATTGAGGGAGGATGGGAAATCACAAGTTTTTCAGAAAGAAAAACATACAATATGAAAAGAAGAATATAAAATATATATTGTTCTCTACATTAAAGAAACTGCATTTCTAGCTGAATATTAGAAAACAAATTTTAGATTCTTCTGGTCTCACATGGGAATCTGAGCTTTAAGTCCAGTATATTGGAGATAAATATATTGCAACATATTATAATTTCATCAACATCTTTGCTATCTTCAAAAGAGGATCAATAACTCATAGCCATTTTTATTCATTCTTTACCATGGCTCTCTTCACAGGGACTGTTATTCTCCTCTTTTCAATTTCAGTGGTAAAATAGACTCCAAGTTTATTTCGACATGGAAAAACCCACAAAACTTTACCTATTTTTTTTATAATAGTATTTATACGCACATAGGTATACATATATATTCTATGGCTAAGCTGAGAGCAAGTTCAAGCTAAAAACTCCAACTTAAAAATCAAGGAACAAGTTTTAATGACAGATGACAAGCAGCAGCCTCTTGTCTACAGAGATAAACACACTTTTCACCCTGGAAGAAAACAAGGAGTCATGAAATAAGTTAGTTCTTCAATCACAGTCACAGGCTGTACACTTGGGAGTGATGAATGTACGCAGGAAAAGTCATTAGGTTAAATTGTGGACAAAAATAAGTCACGGTGGCAATACACTCCTAAGCCTAATGAAAGTTTGCATCTTGTCATAGGATTTGCACTATTTCTATAGAAACATAGAATGCCTGGGGTTGGAAGGGACCTTGAAGATCATCTATTTCCAACCTCCCTGCCATGAGTATGGACACCTTCCACTAGACTCAGTTGTGGGGACACCTTCCACTAGACCTGTCCACCTGGCCTTGAACACTTCCAGGGATGGGACATCCAGAACTTCTCTGGGCAATCTGTTCCAGTGTTTCACCACTATCATAGTGAAGAATTTCTTCCATGTATCTAACCAAAATTTACTCTCTTTCAGCCATTATCTCTTCTTTCATCACTACACACCCTTGAAAACATTCTCTCTCCAGCTTTCAGCTCAATAAATTCTTTGTAGGACTCCATTTGTTTCATCCCAAGACAGTTTATAATTCTTCATGAAAAGGTAAAATAAAAATTAGGAAGTTTCAAGGTCTCTGCAACTGCAACAACCACTGATTTCTACTCTTTAATTTCTGCATTCTCAAATTTTAAAACACTATATTGCTTCTGGAGACAATTTTTCATGAATGATGGATGTGAGTCTATTTGACCAAAAAAAGTCAAATCTAAAGAGCAAGATTATTCTTAGCCCTCCGTGGCTATCCAAGAAGATTAAGGGGATTTATTCAGAAGAAAGACACAGCTGTAGCCCTGATACCAGTTCAGTCAGGAGAAGACAGGGAGCCCAGAGAATAGTGCACCATTGCCCTGATAAAGCTCTACAGGAAGGTACATGGCCTTACAACTTCCGAGGTAGCAGCTGTTATTATTTCTATGCCTTATGCAGCAGAACTGATGTCTGATTTTTCTTAAGGGCACTACACAGTTACAAAACTAACATTAAGTTGTGATGTTGCTCAATTTACTTCACTGAGTATTAAGGGATTTTTATTTCCTTTCTGAGTGATTAACAGAGAAATCATTAATTGTGAAGGACAGTAAGAGTTGCACACCTGAGGCCACATTTACAGGGCCACAACACCCAGCACTGACACACACAACGAGAATTTTTAACTAGTGATATTTTACTAACTTTAAAAGAGTTTAATATTTTTCTAAGGTGGTCCAAAGCCTTAGTAAATAGTTCTGGGAACACAACAACAATAACCCCTAGAAGAGCACAGTTAAATGACTAAGAAGTATGTCAAATAAAGTGTAATGTTTCCATTTCAGGTTGAATGTGAGACTACTGATCATCCTTTTAAGGGATCAGACTAATTGTTTGGGTTGCAATGTATTATTCTCTGTGTATCTAAATTGTTAAAGAATTCTTTTAAAAAGAAGGTCTAATCTTAGAGTGGTTTTTCCAAAGAAGAAAATAAGCACCTTTTAGGCTTTTCTTACATGACAGAAGAGCACAACTTGCCCAAAATAAGAAATGAAATAATACACATTAATATCCCTAAGTTTTCAGATCCTACACAATTTAGCATATTCAGTAACACTATAATTCTTGTTTTATTTTGCTATGAATGTTGCACATCTGGGAGGTTTTCAGACAGCTAGATGCACCTTGCCACTAGATAAGACATTTTTATGGGATTCTAGGACTACATGGAATGAGCAGCAAAGCATATGATGTGTTAGCAACATCCTTGATGTTCTAATCACAAATAGTCTATTTCTTTCTCTTTAAATCTGAGCTAGAAGTCTTTTCTTTGTTCTTCACAAACCATTCCTTTTTACATGGAAAAAAACCCCCAAGCTTTTCATATATAATTAAACAGCCAAAATAATAAATTCTGGGACTGCTTCTTTCTGTTAGATGGTGTCCATCTCAGAACCACTGCCAACTCTCCTACACTATTAACAGTCAACCTTGCACACCTTCTTGGCAAGAACAGGGGAAATAGATACACTTTCTTCTAGCCCTTTGATCTGAGACCCTTCTAGCAAAAGAAATTTTAACTCTTCATTAGACACAAGGTACAAGATCTTTAAGAACTTGTTCATTGCCTACGCTCAGTTTTGTATACAAAGTTGAAATAATTTTAACATATATGTCAAAGTTAGCATATGAGAAATTCTTAATATCCAGTATAAAATGACTTCTCCCAGCTGACTTGTCACATATAACACTTATGGAACTGATAATGTAATGAAATGTATTTAAAATGTTTCTAGAACAATGTTACATAATCTAAGTGTGCTTTTTACTTGGAATTAAAATACAATAAGAGGATACACACTGCCAGATAAGATCTTAGTTGACACTGACAACTTAAGAAGACAAAATCTCTTTACAGCTTAAGCACAACTTTATATACTAACAAAAGCAATACAAAAAACTTAAAACAGATATTGTCTGTGAAACATTTGCAGTACTCTAATCAAACCCTTTTAAAGCAGATTTAAATGTAATTAGAGCAGCCTGAGCATGTAAACAAATTTTCTGATATTTTCTGACACATTGAAGCAGCATCTCTAAGTTTGTATGCACTATTAAAGAGATTTAAGTTTTTACCTTCAGAACTAATATAAAGTAGAATAATTTCCCTGCAAAAATCAGGTAAAGATGTAAATTTTTGGAGTATTTCTAGTTCACATATACATTGCTGCAGCACAGTAAGTTCTTCCTCCTCCCTCCTACTGCTGCACCATCAATACACTCTTCAGTCTTGCTTCTAGATGGCAGTCTTGCCAGCTTTGCTTCCTTTTCACCAAATGGTTTCTCTACCACAATAACCCAAATTATTTCCCTAGATTAAGCTTCAGAGAATAGTTATTTTAAAGCCAGAGTACTGACACCCACATGTCTTTTGTACTCAGTATCTGCTGCATTTTGAGACCAGGAGAAGGTTTTTAAACCTTTCTGAGATAAAATCAGTTGACTTTATATCCACCAAGACTACTCACACAGAGCCAGAGAACCACACTGAACATTTAGATAGGTTCACTAAGCTGAGTCAAAGTTAAGCTGAACAGTCAAACACCGAGCACTAAGAGAAAAATATTTCCAATCCTGCCTCTCCCTGGGGCTCAAGGCAGTAGAGAGATGCCATACAGATGACTGCAGCTTAAATAGCTGAACCATATGCATATACACTGCTCTTTCAGAAGGTAATACAGACATTACTTATTTTATTTCCTATGAGAGATTTAGTCCATTCCACCCTAACCAAATACATATTGGTTAAGGAACTAGATTTGAGAGATGCAGAGTCTCACCTTTCCCTCTGCAGCAAAAATTCAAGCCTATTTTACCCATTTTCCAGAAAAATGACAACTTCCTGTGTTACTCAGCCAACCTCTGGTCCAGCCACAAATCCACCAGTTTCACTCACCTCTGGCACTGAAGGACCCTTTCCTGCTAGAACCAGTGTCCTGCTTCTGTAGAGCCCCGTGCCTGGCTGAAGCCAGCCTGTCCCCGTGAGGCAGGGCCAGGGCCACTGACGACACCACACCAAACCCGTGAGCTACAAGCCCCAGCCCAGCTGCAGCCCAGACAAACCTACAGTGAGTGAGAAAGCAGGTGTCCCTGAACTGTCCTCTGACACACTTGTTGTGTCACACTCAGCATTGGCTGCTTCACACAGCACAAAGGAGAAGACTTTTACAGAGCTACATATATTTTTCCCCCTAACTTATTGCCCATAAAATAAGAGTCATTAGATTGTAAAAGTAACAGAGGGAAAAAGCCTCTTTTTTCTTTCATTGCATGAAGGTTTCTGGTAACACTGAGATGTTTAAATTCCTTTAAAATGGCTCTCAGCATTTTTGTTCCAGAAATATTCAATATTTGCCTAATGCATTGCCACTGATGTTTACGACTTTAAGAAATAAATAGTTGGGCCCATGAATATTCCTAGATGTTTATACTAGAAATGTTTAAAAGCTTTTCAAAGCCTTCTCTAAACTTTTCTGTATTCTTTCTTCCCATATCCTACCTGTAATATAGATATTGCTTTGAAAAGCATTATTCGTAGGGGTTTTTTTCCCTCAGAGTTTTCTAATTAGAACTATCACTTATAATTCTGTGATTTCTTTTATCACATAGTACACTATACATCCAATCCTTTTTTATTAAATCTAAAATTCCAATTCAGTTTTTCTAGAAAGGAATGAATTCTTGGTTTAAAGATGTATATCTGTGAAAGGTTCCCTTTTAAAAATTTAATTACAGTAAATAATGGATTTCTTCCCATCTTGCTTTATACTGAAAGCTTCCCCATACTTCTACTAATTTCTATTAACCTTCACTGACTTTTTATTTTCCTGGTACAAGCTCATAGTTTTACTATTTTCACCAAGTATCTTCTTGTAACATTCTAACAAAACCATATGAAAACTATGCCTATACTCTGGGGATCATGTAACTTCAATTCTCATTATCCTCACTTCAACCAATATTTACCAGATGAAGAAGAAAGAAATTCAAAAATGAAATCCTATTACAATTTAGTTTCAATCACATTTTATTTGTAGAATTAAAGTTTATTAAAGAAACATAGATTTGCCTCTGCTTAAATTTGACCTTCAAGTGCAAGATTTAATAGCCTAAAGATTAAAGTAAATCACAGTGGTTTGCTCATTCTTTTGCATTATGAAGAGCTGCAAGGAGGAACAAAAACATGAAAAGAAAACAAATGAAAAGAAAACAAAGTTAGTTTGTGAAGGCCGATTAAGTAACAGAAAGAGTAAGTTACAAGCTATTCAAAAGGAAAATAATCATAATATTCTTTTATGTATTTCTCATTAGATATGTATGAAATGTAATCTAAAAAGAAGTATTTATTTGTGGGTGAGTCCATGGAGAGTACAGAAATTCCAAACGATTTACTTACAATATAATAGCTATATTTATTAAAAAACATTCAACTAATAAGAAACACACAATCCGCCATTAAGTATAGCTAACGTAATTGCATCCATTAAAATTAATATAGATATGAACTATAATAGGCAAAGTATTTTAGCAAGTAGATGCATAGTATTATCAAGGTTATCCTCACAGTTCTCATTCTATTAATAGATTTGAAAGAAAAAGTTAACTAATATTAGAAAAACTCTGTAAAACACTGTCCATGTAAACATGTGGATCCTGATGTTGTGTCACTTTGAATAAAACGGATACAAACAAACCACTAATGTCTTTCAAAAATATCCAACTACAAAATGGCATGTTGATCCTTGACCCAAAATAACAGAATTTCTGACTTACAGGGCAGTTTTCACAAACTTCATTTATCAGAACCTACGTTTAGACACAAAATACTTTTAAAATCAAGCCCAAATATGTATTCAGACCAGGAACAAAAAAGGTATGAAAATCTGATGAGAGAACTCTGTGAGATGTTTCAATTGCTTCAGAGTATCTGCAAGCAGAGAGCAGGCACAGGCCACCTTACAGCACGCTGACACCTCCATTTCCGGGTAAACCTCAGAAGTGTCCAGCCAGGCGAAAAAACAAAGAAACAAGTAAAAGACAGGGGTGTCCAGGGCAGTCAGGGCCTTGACACTGGGTGTGGAGAAAGTTCACTTTAGGTGATATACAATGTATTATTTCACCCATGCTGAGAAACCCACATAAAGTGCTGTGGCAATCTTTGCTTACAACCACTGACTCCTCTCTGCCTATTACTTCCTCAACAGGCTCATTTGATCAAAAAAATAACCAACCAAAGAATCACCAGAATTGCTCTGCCTGAAAGGTAGGGGAGAATTTCAAAGCAGCCTGACGCAGACACTAGTGAGGTCTCCACAAGGCAGTAGTCAGGTAGATGTGGAGGGTAGCAAGATCTGCACATAGAACCTGTCCAAGGCAGAGGTAGGAGAAGTCAACCCCAGTGCTCCGGTATCCTGGCAAGGCAGAAATTAAAATGAAACAGGCAACAGCCCTATTTATTTAAATAATGCCTGAAAAACAAGAATATGGAGAAGTGAGTTAAAAAAATGTGGTTTCATGTTTAATCATCCCCTCATCTGAATTGTTATTCATACCACACTGGGTGTGTGCATAAAAATTTGCATGCAGAATCTTGCACTAGTGGCACACTGTAGCAAATGTGGACATTTTAATTTAATCTTCCCTTTTAAGTGAATTTTATTTCTACACTCTGTATTAATGAATTTGAAATAAAATATTAATCAAAGCTTGAAAGGTCAAGAAAGTAATTTCAAAACCATATAGAAAACTAAGTTTACAAAAGATGCTGAAGAATAACGTTTACCCTGTGACCTCTCTTTGTGGGTGGGACTATCTGCTCCCATTCCCTCATTCATTCTGTCTGGTGATCCACCATACTCTTCTCCCCTTATCCAATATTTAACATCCTTCTTCAGGTTTTCTTTTCTTCATTAAACCCTATATAGCTAAGTCTTTCTGCACAAAACTCAACCTAGAAACACAATTAATTAAATTAAAGGAAATCCACTGTCAGAATCAATATGACATTTGCACACACATTTTTTTTATTAGCTTCCATTGTTAACGTGTGCTTTTCTATGGTTTGCCCTTGCTACGTGTAATTAAATAGAAATAAACAGATAAATGGTAAGAATTATAATTTAATCAAAATTAAACCTCTTCCATCTGTAATTTGAATGCATTGCAGTAAAACAATATGTTTAAAATACTACTCATGTGGCAGTACCATTCATTCATGTGATGAAATGTCAGAATTAAATCTCCCACAGAACTCTAAGCCAGGTGCTTTGGGCATAGGCGTGCTGATACAATCTTTAATTACAAGATTCCATTATTTTCCTTCAAGACCTTTTGATTACATTTACGGAAAGGATGGTAGTCAATAAATGAAGAGTTATATAATATTTTCTTTCCCCCTGTTTATCCAGTCTGTGGTCTCACAACTAATTTGTTGCACACTATTCAAGACCTGCTCTGAAGGAGAGTAATGTTTTTCTCATTAGCTCATGTAGAGTTCATCATGATAGAACCTCAGTGCTTCATAAACATGACCAAATTTACTTTCATAAAATCTCTGTGATAGAATTGCTCCTATTTTGCAACAGAAACACTGAAGCAAAGGGAACTTCATGTAAGTTAACCCTCAAAAAAGGGAAGAGCTAGTGCAATTCACATTGTTTTAATGCTCTCCAGCATTGCCCAAGCCCAGTGTAACCTAAATTCAAGCAGCATTTCTAGTCTAGAGCTCAGAGTTTCCTGCACACCAGTATTCAGGCAGTAACACAGAGGTGATTCAGTGTAAGCGGGGAAGTGCTGCTGCCACCCAAGCTCCTTTGAAACTTGTAAGCATGGAGCAGCCTGGACTCCCTTACCCACAGTGGCCTCAGATTGGTGCAGCACAGGTGGATGGCAGAACACTTGGTGCCAAGGGGATCTTGTTCCTGCATATAAATTCATTCATATCTTTGACAAGATTTTTACTCTGAACTACATGCAGTATCTCTCAGAACTGAATATGCATTAGTGTCAGGAACATGTATTTTAATTATACACCCTCTGAAAGCAATACTGCTGTGAAAGTAAGACTGCTCCTTGTGGTAGCAGGAATAGAATCGCTCCTGAACCACTGTCCGGATTTGAGCTAAAATGCTAATATACACACAAAATATAGACAACACTGGGTCAAACAACAGAAATCCCTTTCTTTCCAAAAGTTACAGCACAATGGCATTGTTAATGCTCTTTCCTACTTTGCAAAGTTGTCCCACTAGTACATATGAGGTGAAATCGCACTTTTGCTTTTGTGGTTTTTTTTTGGTTTTTTCTGACTTTTTTTTTGTGGGTTTGTTTTGGTTTTGGTTTTGGTTTGGGGGGGGATTGGGGGTTTTTTGTGGTTTTTGGGATATTTTTGTTTTAATTTTTAAGGTTAGCCAAAAGGCTTGAGAACAAAGAGTTGTCATCTGTTCTAGAGTACTGCACAATCAAGCATGGAAGAGCCACAGAGCCAGAACAGGGAATATAAATCTTTAACAGCATTGCTAGAATACTCTAGCACAGGAAAAAAATAAGGTTCTCATCCTTCCTATGCAGTACCTGTAAAACTGCACAAGTATCTTTGTGATCAGACAGCAAAAGAAAATACATACTGTTAGAATTTTTTCACCCTAAGTTATTGATCTCTTTATAATGAATTATTAATATATATGTCACAAGAATGGTGAAACCCTGACTTCATCTAAGTCAGTGGAAAAAAAACCCCTATGGACATTTATGGAGCTAAATTTTACTGTAAGATTAAAATATAGACAATGCCCAACACAGGCAGTGAAACTCCAGAGGAAATTTTACGGTCAATGTGAAAACAATCACCTCCTAAGATGACTAAGGTGACTTACAAAGAGTTCAAGCAATAAATCTTTGTATATTTCATACAGACAAGAAATTAAATAGAAAGTGTTTGGAATTAAAACGTTCTATAAAAGCATTCAATTAAAAGGGAGCATATTTTGCCTATTGTTGCTTTCATTTCAATAGGTGCTTCCCCATAAATACTCAATCATGATAATCATACACAATATTATCTATCTATCCCTCATGCCAGTAACATTATTTTGCAAGGTCTGGCTCAGGTCCTTTTAAAGTATATCATTGCTGCTCTCTGCTGGTCAAAGTAATTATTCCTTTATGTAAAACCTTATAGAGGAAATTCAGAAATTTTGTAGGAAGCATGGTAAGTATCACATGAATCAGAAGATCTTTAATGGCATTAAAATAACCATCTCAGTCATCACAATGATTTGTTTTCATTGGTATGTCTGTAATCCTGAGGCCACCAAAATTAGTAATAAATACTGGAAACACACAAACAAAACTCCCCCTTCAAAGTGGGGATTTGGCATTTCAATTCATAGATGTACACATCTCATGTGATTGTTGCTTGTAATACTGAAATTTTGAAATCACACACAAAGCAGAGCCTAAAATTCCTCAGAAATTACATAACAGGTAACGTTCTGAGGTTCATCAGACGTGATGGGACAGTGCAGTCAGAACTGAAGACCCTTACGCAGATCAAAGACAATAATGTTAATTGCTAGTTCACAATATTCATCACAGTGAGCAGTGTGACAATAGCAGTGTGTATTAGAACAGTGTAGATCTTATTTTTTAAACTGTAATCTCTTAGCAGAGGCTGCTGTCTGACACTACATTGTCATCAAGAGGTTTTACTTAATTTTTAAAGTATTAAAGCAATTACTAATTTTATTTTTGAATCCTTTGTCTTTTCTGCTGTCATAATTTATGGTATAACTGGCTTGTTTTTCAGTGTTGCTTTTTTTTCCCCAGGTCATCAAGTAGCATTGTAAAACTTTCTTTTCATTCTGTACTGCAATGTGGCCAAGTGCTAAAACCAGAACTGTAATAGTCCAGAAATACAGAATTTAAAATTCTGAGTCACAGTTCCGCAGGAGTGCAAAAAACCAATGCACAACTGTTGGGTTTATTCTTGGTGGATTAACTGTATGGCATGGAAGGAGTAAAGGCAGAATGAGAGGAGAAAAGTGAGGTGCAGAGTGCAGTTGTAGAGAAGCCTGACTGAGAAACAAATTTGCACTTAATGGAAGGCAAAGCATGGAGGATGATGAATGGAACAGCATAGAGTGTTTGTGGTGCAAGAGTCAAATGTGAAGAGAGTAAAGAAAACATTTAAGAACATTGGAAGTTCATGCCCATTTAACAAAATATATTACCCAGCACATACCTAAGACATGAGCAAATGTCTGATCAACATTATCTTGTCAAATCTTGATTCTTTGCCTCAGCTAAAGTAGCGAAGCATTTTGTCAATAAAGAACAAACAAATATAAGTTTCCTACAGATTCTAGTTTCAAGCACCTTTAAGACCTTACTGAACTGTTTAATTCCTATTTGATTTATGATATAAATAGAAGTCTCTCTTTTGGAGCTCTGAGCCAGGTAGTCCTTAATTAAGTGGTCCCACTGGGTAACTATTGCTCAGTATGAATTGAGGTTTCAAAAGCACCTCCAAAATAAACAACATCAATTTACCATAGTGTGAGAATAATTTTCTCTTTTCATAAAGAAACATTTTATGGTACGCTAAGGTAAGTTTAAAATTTGCTCAACTATGAGAAGAAAATTATACTAAATGAGTATACAAAAAAGCATGACTATTTTCACAAATCATACCAAATAGTATCTCTGTACTTAGCAAGAAACGCAACTCAGTTTGCTCAGTTTATCAAACTATTTATTTAGCAAAGTATAGAAATATGAATAATTTATTTGGTCTGATTGCAAACTATGGTTTTCTCAATGAAGTATATCTCAACAGTTGTGCATGGAGACATTTAGCCATAATCTGGAATCACAAAAATTGAATCAGCTTTGAGCATAGACCATTAAAAGAAATTTCTAGCTATATATAATAAAGCAATATATTTCCAAACAGCTTAGAGAGCTTTACTTGAGGTCAATGCACTTCATTTTATAACAACATAAATAAGATGCAGAAAAAAATTTTGTGATTTCTGTGTCTGCTTTCTAAAACTCTACATAAGTAGTTTACAAAATATCCTTAAGCAACTGTCCAATATATTGCTGCAGAAAGAAATCTCTGGGCTTTTTTGCACAAACATATGTACATAATATAAAAACCTATTTATTCCAAAAACATTAACAGCTAAAAAAAAAGTGTGATTGAACAAATACAAAATTACACTCTGCATCTTTTTTTCCTTATTTTTCACTTTTATGTTGCCATTGCAAGTTCTCAAGACACTGCCTTCAAATATTTTCTATTTTTCGTTTGTTAATATTAAAATTTAAACAAACATTGATATGCTGCTATTCTTTAATGACAACTGCGAGATTTCAAAGTCTAAGTCTCCAAACTCTTCTTCACCATCTCTGCATCTTCATGGGCAAAGAGATTGCATCTCTTCTCCACGGCTTTTTTTGACTCAATTTTTTTTATCACTATGTGCTCATTCAGAGCAAGAGCACATCTGGACGTGGTAGACATGGTAGACTGTGTATACTAAAAAAAAGTGTAATGTATGCCTTACAGTGTATGTTTTCCCTGTGTATCAGCAGACAGCAAAAAATGAAGGCTTATTAATGATGTCTCAAAAAACAATCTGGGAGCCACAATGAAAGAAATGGCATCTCTCTTTAGAGCCTCACAGCTGAAAACAACCAGACATGTTAATTCAGATACATCAACCCGTGCACACAGACACCTTAACATCCAACTAATAAACAAGTGATATTTTATTACCAGTCTTTACTCCTCATGACATTTACCATTCTACCTTTCACCTCAAGTTGATAAACCATTTTGTCTCACAGAAGCCTGAGCTCAACATGAAAAAGGAAGAGGAATGAATTGCAATGTGCTCTGGGTTAGACTCAGTGGTTTTAAATGAGTACTCCAGGAGACATAATGAAAGAACTCAAATGCTTTTGCCACTATCATTTTCTGTAATGATTTATTTTGTAACTGATTAGCTCCATCCTATTAAGAGATATGGTAACCATTTCAAATTTATGTGAGGGAGAATGAAAGTATGCTGAGACGAGAAATGTAACTAAAGGGAATTGAAAAAAAAGAAGAGGGAAAGCTTGCTATTGCTTGTTATTTATCATATGTTCTCAGGGTGTGTTTGGGATAAAAGCACTAAGTTCTCAGTGGAAATTCAATTCCTACAAACATTATAAAAAGAAGCTTAAAACTGTCAGGGTGCCTGGGGTGAAACAGTGATGAGCCGAGGCTTCAGCAAGGATCTTAGCTTTAAGATCCTGTCTGCTTCTTCACACTTGGACCATTGCTCAAGGTGGGAGCAAAGTGACAGTGCGTGAAGATGGGCTTCCCTCATGCATTTCTAGAAGCCAAGCACTCGCCCAGGCAAATGCACTCACTGTAACTCTGCATAGCAAAGGGGCACTCTGGCATTTCCTATCCCCCCCATCACTTCCCCACTAGAGATGGAAGGCTCATGTGAGGTTTTGCACAAATTTTGAATGGCTTAGCAGACCACAGTGAGAGACTGTGGACTCGTGGTCAGCTTATCAAAAAAACTCTCAGCATTGGCTATGAAGGAATCCACCGCTGGCAGCCAAGGGATCTGTGTAGATTGCTTCAGGACCAAGCACAAACACAGCAAGGGCTCCCAACAACACTGATCTCACCGGTGCTTGTGACCCTTAGCCCAGGAGGCAGTTTCCTTGGAGGAAATTGGTGAAGATGCAAAAAGCAATCAAATGTCTCTTATGCATGGCAATCCTGTGACTATGGTAGGTATTATGGATGTGAAATGTCTCTTACAACCTGCAAAAATATGAATACAAACCATTCCATAAAACTTGACCTCATTGCTGAGGCAATCAAGAAGGTCTAGACACAGCCTGAACTTCTGAACTGTTTTACTGTATACTGCTATTATTGTCAAGATGTGCTACCTTGGCTGAGTTAACAGCCTTACAATCTAGTAAGTTAAATACCAAGTATTCTGTTAAAGAAACCAAAGAGGAGAAAGTAGCAAAGCTTGCAATACATCATGTGAGATTTATAACAGTGTGATAGAAAAAAGGCATCATGTCATTCAAGATAAGTTCTCACAGGGTAAAACTCACTTTACGTGCTGGCACTGCAAGGAAAAAAAACATTGAATATCATTTTATTCACATCTGCATTTGTTTCTGACTTAGGTGCATGATAACAAACAGAACCATACAACTACTGCAGGAGTGGGCTGAAAAGCCTGGAAGTGCTCTAATACCCTATAAATCTACAGCACATTTTCTTTAACAGGTGTTATCAAAATTGAAGGAATAACATGTTGCAAATTTGCTCTCCACCTCTGCTCTCACTACAACACAGAAATGAAATTTTCTCTGACATTTCCCATCTTTCAACACTATCTGGATTTAACACTCTCAAAAATTTTAACTAGGAAAACACTGAACTAAAAATGGGAGCTTTTCTCTAGTTTATCTCTGAAGACAAACCAGCTGTGTTCTTTGCTTGATAGCCTGAAAAACACAGACTTCTAACACTGAGGCTAAGAAAAACTGTTTGGATGCAGTGGCTTTTATTCCCACTGCATCATTTTAAGCCAAGAAAGCAAATTACACATCCTCCCTTCCATTAAGAAAAAACTCCCTTTGACAGTGGCCTCTAACAACAGTTCTTCATTTTGCTGGTGATAAACAAACCAGCAGAGAAGCCCTGAAGACTGCTTGTAGGAAGAATGTCTGCTTCCTACAAGGGGAAAAAAACCTATTTTCCCTTTGACAGAAAAAGCCCAAGAAACAAAAATCTGACAGAGAAATTTAAGAGCTGTTGTTAAGGACATGGCAGTCATTGGGTTCCCTTTATAGCTGAAAGTTGACTGAAGGTTGACTGAGTCTCAGCAACAAAAGCAGTACTGGATCCAGTGATCAGAAGCCAAAGTTAATGAGAATATTTTGCAACATCTATCAAAATATATTAGTGTAGAAGTCATGTAGAGATGGATTATACTAAGGTTAGTAATTACCAAGGTCTTGAATTATATGCATTTATTCCAATACACAAACAGATGTTTAAACAAATTTGCCATTGAACTGTCTACATATTTATTTATGATATTTTCATAGAGGGATCTTTAAGATTCAGTGAAGCAATTAAAGCATTCTTCCCTTGTCTGTTCTCTGAGATTCCTTAGCATATCACAGGTAATACGTTTCCTTTCTCAATTTTAACCTCTTTGTGTAACATTAAAGCAAAAACATCCCAGATACAAGAAACAAACAGAAACCCAGAGAAGTAAGGACATATCTGACATAAATAACTTCTAGAAAAGTTGTGGTACTAGTGGCAAAGATTGTGGGTTGTTGCAGCTCAGACGTGATGGGATGAAGATGTGCATTTACACAACATTATGTGATGTAGGCCCCAGCTGGTGTTAACGGAAGAGCTAAAGCTGCCTTATCCTTCTCTGGCTCAATAAATCAGAGCCTGAGCTAGACTTATAAAAAAGAAAAAGCTATTTTCCAGGCAGCAGGCATAGTTACACAGCAGGCTTGCCAGGTCTTCAAGTCCAAAAGGCATAAACAATGAGAAACTCTTCCCCAAGAGCATTTGTTTTAACCCTTGGTGTCTGATTGTGTAACAATTCAGCACTTATAACACATTTAGTCCCGTGCTCTACTATCTTAACATTAATTTTACTGTATAGACTTGTAAAGTGAGGAAGCTGTTTAGAACATACTGTCTTCTGCAGAGTAAGGTTCTCAAAACTTGGCTTAAAAGATAAAATTTTCTTAAAACATATATAATCACTTCCACAATATTCTCCAGCACTCCACACAATTTAAAATCAAAAGAAAACCTCATGCTCCATACATGTACATAAACAGGCTTGCTTTTACATAATTTCATGTGAGTATCTATTATTTTGGTTTGAGACTATGCTTTTAGCATTGATTACTTTTAATCTCATTTTCTTTTCACTTTTCAAGAAATAACTTTAGTAGTTTCCCTGAGCCTGGGAGCTGTAACAATGGACACTTGAAACAAACATGAATAATGAGAAATACTAAAACTGTGACCTCAGAAAAAGAGTCCTGATTTTATTTCACAGCATAGAGAAAAGTTAAACTATTTCCACAGACAGTGGTATACACAGAGCAAATGTAAAGTGTTCAGCTTTCCTTTCCATCCAGTTCTTGGCTTCTGTACTGAAGATGACAAGATCTCTTAAATAGGGAACAGGTGTCCCTTTTGAGTTGTACTGACAATGCCACCTACTTTCACAATGGCAACTGCAAATATTTTAGGTATTCAAGTGCTTCTAAAATACAACAACTAACCCATTTCATTTGCAAGCCTTTCTTTCTGTCTTTTATTGCTGCTAGCATGCTAAGTGTGTGTATTTTGAGAGGCATTTAGTAGCCAACCACTGGAGACCCGCTCTTGCTGTTTGTATGCGCCTCAGCCCTTGAGACAGACTGTCCCGCCCTGCAGTGCCTGCAGTGCCTGTACATATAGGGGCTTCCAGCCTCCCTCACACCTGGCGTGGGAATCAGGCTACAGGACAGCCCAGGACACAAGCACCCCGTCAGAGCTCAGTCAACCCTCCCTCTTAAACCCAGTAGCTGGGAAGCATCTCTTTAAGTGGAAAAAATTATGTTGGTTTTATGCAAATCCTCTGTATTGCATCTACCTGAGCAAAGCAAGAGCCGGATCAGACCCACCTGCTCAGCTGTAAAACAATTACAGAGAGCTGCAGTTCTCTCCCTCAAGCTGCATGAAGGGCTCATTTTCATTCAAATCTATTGTGGTGCTGTAATTGTTCATAACTTACTGTGAAGGTCAGTAGAAAATATTGTACTATCATAGCTAAATATAAAATCTTTTAAAATGAGCACCTACCAAACTACATATTTTAAGGTATTTCACTTTCTGTAATATTTCTTGTTCCATACATTTAGCTTAGGGCAATATGTACATTTTCTCGTGTTTCAGCTTCCTGTCTGCAAGATGGCAAACAGTAACTCATTTATTTTGTTAAAGCTCCAAGCGACAGCTCTGCCAAGACCAATCAAAAGCACACTTACAGTTTACATGTTTTTTCTATGTTATCTATAAATATTGTCTATATTGCAGCCTTTGTAGTGCCATAAATTAGTGATTCTGTATTAAAAATGCATTCTGCCAGATCTTGTAAGTTTCCTTCTAATTAGAAGAAAAACAAATCTAAGAAAATACTAAAACCTCTGACTTAGAACACATGGCTGTACAGAGAAAACAGGTTTAATACTTTCTATCTAACTGGTCATTTTCCTAAAGTAAAAGTATTAAAATTATAAATGTGGCAAAATTGCCATGGTTACAAAGTCTTCACCCTATTGAAGAATGATAAAAATTAATATATAGCCTAAAGAATAAACATTTTACTGCTTTAATTGCACATAAATGAGTAAGATTAATTTTAAAATGTGCCTTAGGGTTGCTTTAAGTCATGGTCTTATAAAATCAACCGTAAGCACAAAGCCAGAACATTTTGCTCTCCATCAAAACACCAAGGTTGTATGAAAAGACAAAACAATTTATTATCATTCAGGGCTTTCAAATTCAAGTCAACTTTAGGAAGGAAATACATGACAGAAAAGTTAGACTACAAAGGTACTGGAGAGCTTAAAAAGCTATGAAGAGTAATGTTCTAGTGAAATTACTCTTCAAACTTTTTAATTTCTGAGGAAAACCTGCACTCATTCAAAGCCATTGACTTCAAGGCTCACTTTAACTGAATTGTGTCCTTGTCTTGTAATCAGTGATGAGCCGTGCATGGTCTTCTTGACATGAAATATTTCTTAGAACTGTTACAGAATTGATACCTCATTCAGATTACCTGTATGAATACTTAACGTATTAGCTATTCTGCTGTTCAGCAGTGGGCTGAATATCAAAAGGACATTCCCCAGAGAGAACGGGTGCAATCTGGAAATTAACGTATTCTAGACATTAGAAAAATATGTTGTCTTCAGGAGAGATAAATCAAATAATTTGCTTTAAAACCTTTATTAGGGATGAATTCTGTATTTAACTACATAAACAATTTTTATCTTTGAAAGATGTTTTCTCATTATTTTGTTTGGCAACATTAGGCAGGTGCACATAGTGGAAGCCAAAAATAAGATAGGAGATGAACAATAAAGTGTAGATAAGTCTAAAATCTGAAGTTCAATGACTTTTAGCAAGTGAGACGCTTGTTTATATTCTTTCTCACTCACACTAAGTTTGTGCAAATTAAGAATATAATTAAAGTGTTGGTTTTTCTATTAAATTCAGCTTCATTTGAAATTCTTTCTATAAGATCTGTGAATGAAAAAAGAAATTTTTGGAAAGACAATACTGGGGTTTTCTTACCAGAAATCCTTCCCTAGACAGAAAAAAAATTAAAAATTAAATATAGGCATAAAAGAGAACTATTGTTTATGAATGTAACAAAACATACAGACATTCATTCTTCAAAGATTGCCAATATAAGTTTCATCCCCGCATGCATTACTTTCTTTGTCATTTAGTATACTCAGAAGTAAAACTACTCTAAGGAAACATTACAAAACAAGTGGAAAGACTTTATAATATAAAGAGAAATTTATGATACAGTGTGCTGATATGGGTGTAGAACATTTATGAGTTACTTGCTCTTCAGCTCAATTTAAGGAGCTTTTAGTAACTGTTACTTCAAATCAATTCTACCTGGCTTTGAAATGCAAAGGAACAAACGTTTGGGTTTTAGTGGGGGTTTTTTCTTAATTCAAATTTATTTCCTCTCTCAACACCCTCTATTCCCCAGCTTCAGCAGGGATCACGGACAAATAAATGTCATGAAGAGTGGGGCCTGTTAAAGATAAAGGTGGTTAGGATTAGTGCTTAGGGTGACAGAAGCATTCTACATCTGTGTAAAACACAGTGAAGTCAGACTCATAGTCTAAGGAGACTTATTTCCCTGTTAAATACCTTCTTTTTCTTGTCAGATGTCATTCAAGGAATGCCAGGTCACTGATAATTAAGTTGGTATTTGATTTCAAGTATTGAAGGGGGTGAACATCAGAAAGAGTTCTTATTTTGAAAAGGTTCCAGTTAATTGCGAGAGATGACTTGTGCTTCACAAGAAACATCTGATGCTGACACAAGAATGGAAATGTGGGTCTGGTGCTTGAGGAATGTGCAAGGTTATGGAAAGTACTCATAGCTACCACTTCATTCTCCTTTCTAACACCATTCCCAGAGAAGGAAAACAGCTTAATAGATCAAGATAGCAAATTCTTCATTTATTTTTACTCCATTGATCTTTTATTTAATGTCCCTACACATACTATGAGATGAAAAAGAATTTTTAATGTATTCCATAATTACAGACAATAGACAATAAACGCTACAGCTATTGTGTGGAATTGTGGTTAATGAAACTACAAAATACATTCACAGAATCATATAAATAATAATGAGAAATAATCTGATGGGTCAGAGAGCCTTTCATTTAATGAATTAAAAATCAATTTACATTTTGGTGATTTCTGACTTTCTAATTTTTTTATTTAAAATGCCCTTTAAGCAGAGGGGTGGATTGTCTATGTGCAAGATACAATAATTGATCCTTCTCTTAAGCTATGATACAATTTTTGCTGTAATATTAGTACCAAGAAAGTTGTTGACAGCTTGGAGAAAGATTGGAAGACAGCAAGAAGATTAGACTAGAAGAAAATTTAAGGACTGTGAAGCTTGATCTAGCAGGAAAGACTGAAAGTACTTAGCATTTAACCTAGAAAAGAGATTGAAAAGACAATGGATGAGTATGAAAAAAAAATTCGTCATATAAACCAAGGGCACTCTTTAAATCCATAACACCTAGGAAGAGAAACACTTGCATTAAAACTCTAGGTGTAAAAGCTCAATTGCAACTAGGGCCACAGTTGTATTCAACTAGTTATTATGGAAACTCTGCTATTTTGCAGATACAGATGAACATATACTTGAATTTTCAAATATTGTCAACAGGAGTTTGCAAAAGGATGCAAGTAAAAAGCTTGTACGCCCATACTTGCCTTAAAACATTGCAATGGCTGTCACTGTCATGGGTCTTTAGATTAACAAAGATCAGATTTAGATGTTTATTCTAGAATGATGCACTAGTGCAATACAATTCCTTAATAAATCCATTTGCTAACAGCTTGCTATTAGATAGTTTTAAAGGTCATCCTTTTTACTCCCCTCTCTCGTCTTTTCTTTCTTTTTTTTTTATTTTCTTTTCTGTAGTAAAGCTGGAATCATAAGTCAAGAAAGATAGCTCTGAAATTCCAAAACAATATAATATGAAGGATCTAACGACCTTGTCAGCAGCGTGATTTGAATGACATTTTCTCTAAGTAATATTTATATGCAGCTGGAAAAGGCTACTAAAGAAGTCACAGAAGCCATCACAATTCATGTAGATGATTACATCTTGACAGGTGTAATCATTCAATGTTGGTTGTTCCCTTCTCAGGCTAAGCTAATTACCACTGCAGTTCCCCTGCTACCAAAATGCACGCAAGCATCCCTGCATACACTGTCCTGTGCATTGCAGGTGTAGGTATCATACACCTTGTTCAAAAGTATATTGGGTACACTTAATAC
The DNA here is from genome assembly GCA_013400975.1 of Atrichornis clamosus. Lineage (NCBI taxonomy): Eukaryota > Metazoa > Chordata > Aves > Passeriformes > Menuridae > Atrichornis > Atrichornis clamosus. The sequence goes on from WBMZ01004181.1 coordinate 39,088, forward strand.
TGTGAAAAGGCTTAAGAATCTGAGTAAGACTTCTTGAAACCTGGGGAAGGAAAACGTTTAAAGAGCTTCATGCTCTTTTCTGCAGTTTGGATTGAGGTTGATTTTGATAGTGGACACGTCAAAAAGAGAAGAAAAGCACCACAGGTAATACCTTCCAATGATTTTACTGATAGAACAAGATAACACTCTAAAATGTCAATTTGTGAAATTTCACCTGTAAGAGCTTCAGTCAGTGTAAAGAATAATGAAAATTTCAGTAAGCAACTCAGTAAGCAGCAGTACAACCTGAGCTTTGGATTTACTGAATGTTTTTACTAGTATCAATGAAGTTTTGTTGGTCCACAGCATATTAATGTAGCTCAGAGTGTGCTATTGAATAGCTGCATTACATCTAGTTGGAGCAATTACAGAAAACTGTCCATACAAATGTGTGATGTTCAGCTTAGTAAACATATAGCAATGTGATTTCACACAGCAGATGTAGCTTTGTAAACAGATAGTAAAGTCACCCTTGAAAATCTGTTAGTAAACTTTTTCTACAGGATACAGACACATTAGAATGCATATTTTGATATAGGGATGAAAGCATTTTTAAAATGGTCGGAAAATGAATTTTATTCTAGGAAGTATATTTAATTGAATACAAAGACATAGGAATTTCTTAGTTGTCAAAATCGCCCCTAATAAGGATGTCTTTCTCATTTCTCCAATTATTTTTCTTTAATTATAGGAGCCTGGAAGCTTTAAGAGAGGCCCTTAATGCTGCAGATTAGACTTTGTGAAACCTGATCAACCTGTGAAATTTTGAAATTAAAATCCTTTTGAGTTTTGTAAGTCAGATGCTCAGATGGCACAGACCAATGCAGCAAAGCTATGGCAGAACAACTAATTTATGGCTTCCTTACAAATAAGAGTTCCCACAAATACAAGTATGTTGCAAACTTGACCTTTAAGGCCAGTGTTGTACACGATAACTGATTATGCAGTGCAGGCTTACACTTTGATACAAGCTTCAGCAAACTTATTTGCAAAATTCTGCTATTTGTGGGAACTCCCCTCTTCTGCAGTGCAGAGGTAAGTGCAAAAAGCATGGAGGTGATACACAAAAAAATATGCAGGTTTTTTTATCTATGTAAGAATTCACAAATCTTCATGTTAGAAACACATTTAAGTATTGATTCTTCTTCCATTAAGCTGAATGGAAATGTATTGATGAACAAGTCTGCTTATAAAATAAGAAGGTTGTCTTTCTAAATATTATCTTAATTTAAAGAACTTGACTGAAAAGATTTTATTTCTCTGTGCTTTCTGTGTTCAGATCAATGTCATTAATTGTGCTTCCACTTTACAAGAGAGTCGTAAAGAATATTTAATGTTCATAAAAAAAATTGACAATATCTTTATAATTTCTAACCATAAAATTGATCTTTGTGGTAATACCAAAACGTTGTGAGATGAAAGCCTGAGTTACCCAATACCTTCTTTGCCTTGGTCCACCCTGCTCACAATTGCTCAATGGCCTCTCTATGAAGTTTACCAATGTGAAGTTTACAGCTCATGGCAGAGGGAAGCTAGGGACCACTGAATGACAACTGGATATGCACCAGCCCATGGAACTGGGTGGGAAGTCTTCAAAGCTAAGCTAAGGAGAAGCTGAAAGCACTGATTTTTTTCAGCCTGAAGCAGAAAAGGCAAAGTAGAGTGTTACTGATGCCTTCCATTGCCTAGTGGGTGGCTGGCAAGAAGATGAAAGCAGACTCTTCATACTGAGAAAGGCCAAGACAACAAAAAAGGTGCAAAGGGATTTTCTGACCACATGAAAGGAAAAAATTGTCCACTATGGGGCTGTTCTGACACTGAGACAGGAAGACCAGAGGGGTTTGGACATACACAGACTTTCACCGAACAAGGCCCCAACCAACTTTGTTTTAAGAAGTTGGTCCAGTTTTGAGCAGCAGGTTGGACACGATAATCTTCAGATGCTTTTTCCAACCATAACTGTGCTATGATTCTCTGATTTTATGAAATGTAAGCCTAGCTACAGCCCTGTTTTTCTAGGACCAAAGGCTATATAAAAATTCAATAGGATTTTTTCTATGATATATTGGTTTCAGCTGAATAACAGTAGTGTCTTCTGTGTAAAAAAAAATTCAGTTTGTGAAGCTTTAAGTTAGTCTGGGAGAGAGAGCTTCTGTTATAAAGCTGTAAGTCAGGAAGTTCTGCTCCTGAAGCAAGGAGCACAGGTGGTCAACTATCTCAATACTCAAAGAAATGTGATCACTTTCAGCCCATGCTTTTATTATTCACACTGTCTTTACCCAGAGTGTACATATATAAATAGAGAAGTAGCCAAGGTCTGGTAGGGGCAAGCAAAAGATCTGATGAAAACAAGAAACATTCAATAAATTCAAAAAATCTTAAAGAGCAAGCTGTCACAATGTACTTGTTCATAGTAGGAAGAGGAAAATAACATCTGGTAACTGTAAAGCATGCCTAATTAACGCCTTTGGATAGTTCAGTTGGCAGCTGAAGTGAACCCTAAAATCTTAAGGACCAAGACACGGTGCAGCAGTTTAAATGGATTGTGTGTGTAATTATCTCAGAGGAATAAAATAATGGTGCAATTCCATTGCTTTGGATATCTCAAAGTCACTCATTTTCACAGCTTTGAATAGACTATGCCAGTTTAACATCTCTGTGCTTCAGTGTGGACAACCCTAATTTTTTTTTCCTCTGAAACCTCTAGTAAAACAAACTAAGTAGCTATTGTGATGTTCTGACTAGTGGTATAAAGAAAACAGAAAGGCCTGGACTGTATCTCTATGTAAAAAACAAACTGCCAAATGAAAGATCTTTTGCCTTGACTAAGGACCAAAGGGAAAGCATTTAGTGACTGGTAATGAAACTATTTTAGGAGCATAAAGTTACCTCTTCAGCTTCCTGGTGAAGACATTTCTGGTTATTTTTCACATTCCCTCAAAACATAAAACACCTTGAATTTCTTCCCATTGCCATTTGCATGGCTTCCTTTTACTAGTGCTGTATATATTTGGGTTTCTCAGGACACTGTCTTTTTTCTCCGGGAAGAATCTTTATCTATGAACATATTCAGGATAATATTCCTATGATCTAGAAAGACTGGTAAGCCAGCTGGAGCATGAAAAGTGGCTCTGACCATCCAGGACTGTTGGGCACCTTACACTCCTGCATGCAGTCACTCCATTGTCTTGTTTCACTATAGCACTCACAGTGAGTTCAGTGTTTCGTAAAAATGTAGGTGATACAGAACATGCACTTAAGTTCTTTCTGAAAGAGCTCAGAAGGAAATACAGACACTGCAGCTTCACTTAGTGAACAATTCCTACTTACCTTTGCATGAGGTGGTCTATCAGTCCTACAAGCGCCAAGAGGGTGGTAACATACTTTGAACTGATCAATCAATGTAATAATGAAAGCGTGAAAAACACAGCAGAACTTATAGAACTAGTTACTAGCAATAAAATTATTTGAAATAGTCTCAAATGAAAGCTGAACCCGTCCAGGATGCTATTAACCAAATTAAGTTCAGATCTCTTAGGTCAAATAATTACACCAAAGCTTAAGTACAAAAGAAGCTCCATGAGAGGAGAAGACAGACTAACAGTGTCTGATATAATTTAAAAATCTCTGGCTTCCTCAGCAAGAATATTAAAATCTAATTTCAACTGATATTGTGCAAACAAGTCACAAAACAATTGCTAATCCAAACTATTAAAACAGCACTTTCAACTACACAGGTACATGAAAAATGAATTAACGCTCAGAAAGTTTAAGCTTCTTGGAGATTGACCTGAAAATTAAAAGTGCCAGAATACCATAAAATCCCATAAGTATTTGCAATTAGCATATGCTGGACATCATGGTGCCACATTTGAATATTGTGAGGTGATTCCATTTCAGAGGGGTCTTAAAGCCCTCAGATATTCACTGGTGTCTACACATGCTTCAGTACAGAGTACATGTGTGGTTTTGACTTGTCAGTAGATGAATGGGAGGCACATTTTATCTAAACTCCACCATAACTGAATGAATTCTTTAACAGTATAAAGAAGGACAAATGAATGTTAACTTGTAACTAACGTCCAGGAAGCAAAAAATAAAACAAAGCAGAGATCAAGGTCAGAATAAATGGAGCAATATCCTTGATTTAGACTGTATTGAAAAGTCCCCCAGCCACAGACAATTTTGATCGATTAACAATATTTAATCTACTGGAGGTCAGCCACTAAGCTAGCTAATTCTATTTATCTATATTTGCCACTAGGATAAAGTGTTTGCAACATCTAACAAGCTTTAAGCAGAAGTCCATCTTTGCCAACTGTAAGGCAATCTTGACAACTGAAAGTCCAAGTGACACAAACTATTCTGGATGGAAGGGTTGTACGGAACGAAAAGCTTTGTTTACTAAGAGTAGTTATTCTAAAGGGTACAGGCGAATATAAATAAAGTGAATATAAGAAATAAGACCTAAGGAATATCCAGTTACATATAACAAGCAGTTATATGTACATTTACCTCTTTGAACTAAAGAAAATGCTTGCTATGAAAATACTTGATGATGTAAACACATGGGCAATTTTGAAGTTGGGAGAATGAAACAAATGAAGTAGGGAGGAGAAAGAGCAGTACAGAATGCATAAAGGAAAAGATGAGACAAGTAAAGCAAGCAGCTGCAATATGAGTAATGTTACAAACCAGAGAGATGACTTTGAGAAAAGCAGAAAAATTTTATATTATCTGAAAAAGTCAAGTAAACTTATTTTCAAAAGAGTAGAAATAGTAACTTCCTTAGAGCTAATTGAGAAAAGGCAGCTTCCCATAGAGACGTCACAGCTAAAATTTCAAGTATGAAGTGAGAAAGGAGGAAACTAACCACATTCTGTTCTGTTTTCAGTTGGATCCCAGCATACAGACACATTGAGGAATAAATTCCCATACCAATGCTTTCATTAGGGAAAGCAAGCTGTACAAATTTTTCAAGATGAAGCAGTAGGAAGTCAGAGTTTCAATGTACGACTCCATGCTTCACATTAATACACACGTGAGAGGATGACACTTGACATGGTATTTAAAGAGGACAAAACCCGGTTCCATTAAGCTAATCTGTCTTGTCAAGACTATATCTTTATATAGTCAACTGATCTTGACTGACTCATCAGAAGAAGGAAGTCACACACTTCCCAGGTCCGTGATGTTTCACAAGCTCTGGGAGAGGCAGGTGAGTCTCCCAGGAGCACTGGTACATCTGCTTCTCTGAGTTAATGATCAGTGTGTCTAGAGTTCCTCAAAGAAGGAAAGCCACTGGTAAGAAAAATAACAGTCGTACATTTCTTACCCAGAACAAACAAATCCAGGGTATTCAACAAATGTAAAATGACCAGGGATGGGTCAAGGAAGGAAATTATTTTCCTAAATCAAAGATTTTTGGAAGTTTTACTATTTATGCTCAAACATCAAAAAGTCACTAAAACTTATGTGTCCTAACTCTTTGTAATATCTTCCGCTCCCCTCAAATAAATACAATTATCAGTTCATAATCTATCTTTTTCCATATGCCGAAATGACATAGTGAAAAACTTTAGTAACCTCACAATTACCTGTAAAGGTTTATGATTTTGTTTCCATTTCATAAACCATTAATCTACTTTAGTTACAGGATCTCCAGATTATCTGTTTATTAAGTTTAGCTCTTAAATGTCTCATGGACTTCTGCCATGCATTTTAGAATTTGACTCTTAAGCTTTAGTTCCTGTACACTGTAAGGAACACATTGTGCAAACATTAACTGCTGAGTGGTTTTTTGGTTGCTTGCTTTTTTTAAAATACAATATTATATTAAAATCCAGAGTCAAAACCAGAGACGAAGTGCAAGTCATGAATGCATAAATATTTTCTCTTCTTCCTGACAGTCAATAAGCACACTTCTAATATCTGTTTTAAGGCAACAGTCAGATGTTCATAAAGGATTTTCCACTTTGCTTGTTTTCTTGTTTTACTCACGAGCTTCTTCAGCTGTTGCCCACAGAAACACACTGCATAGCTGAGCACTGGTCTCAGTGCATGTACCAGATCAACAGCTGTGAAGGCAATGCTATTTATTACTATATTCACCAGAAATAAAATTGTCTTAAAATTTAACTACACTAGCCTAAAAGTAAGGCTTACAATTATACCCACATTTCTAAAAGCAGATCAAACCTCTGGACATCCTAATTACAATGACTAAGTAGAGAAGTCCTATCAGAGGCAACTTTTTTGAGCTTTGAGAAACTTTGGCTCAGATGAAGTTTGAATGACATGATGCTTGATAAAGTATTGTGAATAGAAGTCAACTGTTCGCAGTGATGAAGATATAACCTACATAACTCTTTAGAATTTGTCCCAGATATACTAAAAAGCTATTAAGTACACAGCTGCAGAGGCTGATCATTTTAGTTCCATGGATTTTCTGTAAAGAGATTCTCTGGCTAATAGATCTGCCTAATTAACCACTGCCAAATATGCTGTGGGTCAAGGACACAGTTGTACAAACTTCCTAGCCTAGAACCATCTATTCATTTACTCCAATGTGCACCTGGTCAGTAACATTTTGTTAACATCTTTAAAAATTAACTGTGAAGTGAGCATAATAACAGGATGTGAAAAAGGTTAAAACAGATGGTTAACAATGAATTGCTGGTCACAAAATGCAACAGCTTGACAGGTGACAAATTTGCCGTACTCCCATTTTGGGAATTTTACCTGGACTGGTGCTGAAACTTTTCATGGTTCAGGATGTTCTGTTTGTTTTGCTTTGCTTTCTCCCTTCTTTTCACTTGAAAGCTAACTGAAATTCTTGACGTAGACCAAACACAAGCACACAAGACTTATACACAGCATCTCTCTAGTGCAAAATCATTACATGGTCAACAGTACTCTATCATTTACATGAAATTTAGTAATCCCAAAGTTCTTTCAGAAAAAATATATATTGAGGAAAAGTTCATATGCCAAAGATACAATCTGACATTAAGGGGTAGACAAACTGAGAGTTACAAGTGAGTTAAGACACAGATTTCTGAAAATCAAAAGAGTTTTCTCTTCTTTTTTTTTTTTTTGGATGACTATTTTTAAATTTAGTTATTGATGTTAAAGAGGAGCAGGAAATATTATTTCAGTCTACTCTAGAAATTTTTTTCTTGCACAGCTCTCAATTTGTTAGTCAACCTAGAAAAGTTTACGCTGCATTTCAGATAAACTGGTGCAAAATATGGCTTTTCTAGTTAAACCCTGTGTTCATTTTGTTAGTGAAAACCACCTTACAATACAGTGAGTATATCAGTCTGTTGGTCTGAAGAGATATTGAGTGAGATCCAGATTTAGTTTGCAAAGGAGCAAAAGGAATTCCTATTCCTCCATCCAATTTATGAAAAGTAATCAGTTTGTCCAGCACAGCATTGTCTATTTGGTTACATTTTCCTGAGTCATCTATCATGCTTCATTGATTCTGTTATGAGTAAAGGTAAAAGAATAGAAAAATTAAAACCTAGCAAAACAATGCTCTCAATAAACAGCAAAACCTCAAATTTGTACAACAAAAATATTTTTCCAGTTCAGCTTTCTAGCAGCTTATCTCTAGAAATTTAACTCTACATTAAGGTTGGCTGTCTCTGAATCTAAAAATAGCCCTTTTTATGTGTCATGTGATACTCAGGTTCAGGTTTATTTGAGCTAATTAACAGATAATCAACATCTGGCACAAATGCTTGATTAAGACTCACATCCAAAGTTGGATGCAGAGCTGAATGTTCACTCCTATCAGATTGCGGATACTGCAAACCAAATTCTGTGGTTTATACATGACACATACACCTGGATTTGGTACTCTAAAGTGAGTTCAACATTGAAATAAGAGGGGTTGCTGTAAAAACTTTTAATGGAAAATTCTGTATCACAAATTGGTACGCCATAGAAAAACCATACCAAATTAAATTTAAATAAGTCATGTGGAATGTGCCTTTTCTATTGCTAACCTTAAAGAGAGACAAAAACATGCATGCATGATTTCATACACTTTTCAATATGGAGGGAAAATAAAATTAAACATCCAGTTTCTAATAAACTGAATTTTAAACCATTTATTTTTGGGATTTTTTAAAAAGCCTTAGTTATTAACCTATGCAGGAATTTGAATAGCTTATGTTTTTCCTTCCATACCTTGCTATATTTCACTTTGTTTTATACATCCATTATGCAGTATTACATAAAGTTGACTTCACCACCAAGTTAAAAATCTTCAACTCTATACTTAAATCTTCAAAATTAAAAATAACAAAAACTAAAAACAAATACTTATGCATTGTTACTGCATTTTATTGTAGATCCCATTTTCGGATGATCAAACAGATTTTATGAATAATAAAATTATTAAAAAATAAAATTGACCTTTAGACAGCTTTTCTCCAAAAATAATCTAAATTAGAAAAAAATTCAGGAAAACATAATACACAAAATAAAGTTCCACCTTCTGAGGTAATATTTGTTGTTAAAACATTCTTGAAAACAATAGGGTTGCATTTGTTGAGACCATCCATGTACAAATGCATTTAGAGTTCCCTGCTAAACTCTCTAAAAACAGCAAAGTAGATAGACTGTCAGCAAGGCATTATTAACTCCTGCTCACTTCTTTCTAAAATGTATAAGTTTATAATTGAAAAGGGCACAAAAGCATTGTGTTCCTATAGTCACCTTTTCCTTTCTTGCTTTTCCCATGTGAGCGCTGACATTTCTTTCCAAACCAGCAACTTCCTTCAAATAAAAGAAGCACTTGCAATTTGTGTTTCAAATTTTCAGTAACAATTTCCTTCAGCTTTATCCAAACTCATATGAAAGATACACTGACTTTAGCCTTAAGCTGCACTTTCTGAATTATTGAGCAAAATATCCCACATAAAATACTCATGGAGAACTGCAAAATAGTAATTAATGATACAGGTTTTTCTTTATATGACTCACTGGCCCCTGAGACTTAGCATTCTTTCTAGAGTCAGTAAAATAGTTTCTGCTGCAGACTATAGTTCCAAAATTGTAACCTGCATTATTTCTAGAATAAAAAACAAATGTCAAATTGACATGAACTATAATTATGCTTTACTCTGTCTTTTAATGAAATGTATTTCGTTTAACATATGCAGACATTAATTTACTAATAGTAAATACATACCTTAAAAATTAGGAGTTGATGTGTGAAGAATTCCATTTGACAAATACTTTATTGAACAGATTTAACAGCCACTAATATGTACCTCCTACCTAATAACTACAAAATGTCTACAATATTTGGAACATCACTTTTTTCTCCAAGTGAATACTGAAAACCTTAAAAAAAATAAAGGTTTCTCTGAAGGAATTCTATCGTGTAAGTAGAATTTTTTCTTTATTGCACTGAAATATATGATTGTCTATAAATCAGTATTGAATAAGATTGACAAACAAAGGAAAATATTATTTATAACATCTAGAAATCCTTCTGTGCTGAAAAGAAAGTAACCTACTGTGTAAAGAATTAGCATGTATGCATTTAAACTGTGTGACTGTTGTCTGCAATTTTTTATATGCCCAGGTCTCTTCTGTCTAGCTTTATTCTTTTTTTCTGACAAGACAGATATAAACACTTGTGCTCACCAAAGTATGATTTTCCCTAGTATGCATTTTGCCATTCCAGTATATCATGCTGTCATGTTAAATCACATGCTTTTCTCCTTCCAGATGCAATCTCAAACTGGTTATATTAATTTTAGTTTTAAACTTAGAGTCACTATGAAAGCTGAGTGGGAAAATAATCCCAGGATATACTGGGTATCAGGATAAATTTGCCAAAGGATTTTGCCTGACTTTGCTTTTTACTTAGAAAACACACATTTAGTCTAAGAAAATTAGAGATAGTGAAACGTCTGCTTTTCTATCTCCAAGTTTCTTACTTTCCTCTCTCCACACTGTCCATAGATATGCAAAGTAATTCCAGGTTAGTAAGAAATATACTGAAAGAATTCCCAGCTTCAGAACAGTGCTATTTCCTGAAGCCTAGAATAGATAAGAAAGAAGAAAAAAGGATGTGCTTGTTTTAATTGCATACAGTAAGTCCAAAATATACATTTTTATCTGAACATACTAATAAATGTATTATTTAGAACTAAAATTGCACTGAACTTTAGAAATCACTTTTGGAAGGGGTCAGTCTGCATGATACATGCAACAGAAAAAACTGTCTAGAAAGCCAGAGATGCCTTTTCAGTTAAAATGGCCATGAAAATAAGAGTCAGGCTACAACCTGTTTTGCTGTACAAGCTTGCTGAATATTCAGAAAGCTGTATATATGAGAAAAATGCTAATCATTAGTTAGACTAAACTGCTGAAAAAATTATCTGTGCTTTAAGGTAGAAAACAGCCCAAAATTACATTATGAGAACAAGAAATATAATGGTTGTGCCAAGCGAAGACAGAAGAAAATTAGCAACTGAAAACCAAATGTGATTGTTGGGTAACAGAGGAGGACTGACATATGTCAGAGCAGTCCAGCAATTCCATTTCAATTTCTGCAATGGATAATTACAAGTTAGGGTCTAAAGGAGATTCCTTTCTAAAGCATTCTCTTTATCATGCATTATACATCCCTTGCAAGGCATACAAGGAAAAACTCACCTTTTTTTTTGCAAAGACTGAGCAATTACCTCTATACAGATATATTGGAATATAAAATACTGCATACAGTGGAGGCCTTACAAGTTTGTATTGCAATAAATCAACATTTCCTATGAAATCTATGAAAACTGCATTAGCTTCAAAAAACAGTCACACATGTAGAGGTTTGTCTGAAAACAAACTAACTTCAAAGTTATAAATAGCTTCTGCTTAACTTTGGTAGCCTTTTCATATTTTCATATACATTCCTTCTTCCTGACATAGAACTGCCAGTAACAGAACATCAGTGGAGATGTATTTGTTTGTCAGAAAGGCTACTTAGGGCGTACAAAATTCTAGGGAAAGTCCAGCTTTATTTTTTTATTGATGCTAGTAAATCAGAACTGCTGGATATCTGCTGCTCGTAAAACCACTGTCTTCCACAGACAGACTCCCCAGGATCTCCAGTTTGGCTTTATTAACTTGTATAATTCAAAGCCTGGTCTTGGAGCACCTTTAAAGTTAGTGGCTAACTAGCTAAAGGGTCGTAATCAGATAGAAATATAAAAAAAGGAGGAAGTTTTCCAAAGAGTTTCCATGTGTATGCCTGTTACTTGCAAAAGCACAGCAGATCCTGTTACATAACAATTTCTTGGGAAATCACAATGTCAGATTTTGCTGATACAAATTCCTTTGGGGACAAACTTACCATTATTTACTCCTGTCATAAAGAAAATGTTTTCTATCAGAAATAATTGACTATTGCAGCCTCTTTAGTCCCACTGTCCCAGGTGATCTACTAAAGACTCTAAAAAGCCATCATGAGAACTGCATACATTTCTACACTAGAAAAGTGTAGGCAGTTATAAATTCCTCTCAGATCCTGCTCTGGAGTACAGTTCCAAGCCATCCAACAAAAAATAATTAATCCCAGTGTTAATTCTGACAACCAATAGCACTACTGCTGCTGTTGTAAAATACTGTTCAACAATTTAACTAAAGAAGATCTAATTCAGAGATAAAAGTAAGAGATACTTGCTAGCCAGGTGTAGATGAACTGACTGTGAATTGCAGCATTGTTGCTGGACAGCACTGAGCATTTGTGAAGAATGGAAAGCAGACCCCATGTCCTGAATTAACCTGGCAGTTTCATCTCCACATTTGGTTTGTCACATCAGCACCGCGCTTTCCTGGTATTACCTCACTGCTGCTTTGTACTGATGGAAAAGGACACTAGCACATTTTAAACAGAACATTATTTTAAAGAGTTAAAATAATTCAGAACCAAAAAAGGTAGAAAATATCCTACGCTGAAGTGGCTACTCAAAAAGGATGAGTCAGAGATTGCATATTCAGAGAAGGCACAATCTGAATTCAGATGGAGCATCAGTAGAAACGGTACTGTAACAATAAAACAAATGAGTTGCAGGAAATTATAGCCAGCAGGATTATATCCCTTCAGTTGATGATGTAGTGGGAACTCTAGTAAATACAAAATCTATACTGCCTATAGCATGTTTCTTATGTAAGACAAATGGAAGGCAGCAAATGTAACACCAACACTTAAGACAAGCCTGGAGAATTAGTGAGGCTAGCATACGCTGCTTCTCTGAGCTCTGTACACCATTGCCAGACAGGCTCCCAGCCAAGATGGTCCTTTGGAGTGACACAAATATCTATTAGTTTTGAGCATAACTGTTTTGCTTAATGAAAGCCCGACTGAGTTCAAAGTCTCTCCTCCCTAAGACTTGCTTGAAATGGCTTGAAAGTTATGGTTTCTCCAATCAATTCTGATAAGCAGACTGTGAAAAGAAAACCTGTTCTGCCTAAGCACTCCATCACCAGTGTGTGTTCTACAGACACTTGCTCCCAGATGACAAACTCTGGGCTCTATTCCTGTTACTAAGCAATTACTGCCAAATTCTTGGCAATTATTGCCCAAAATAAATGTTATAGGTAAACATAAGGTGAACCAATAAAAAAGGCCATCACCTCTTTAAGATGTCCAGTGATCATATTCATGCAACTGCAGCTGCAAATGTACAGCAGATAAATTCATTTGAGGTCATCTCAGAATAAAACTAATTAAACCCTGTACTAGAGAATGATTTGTGCTTGAACCGTATCAGGTGTTGCAAAAGGCTGTAGACAATATGAGTTGAATTGAGGACTGGGATCTGAAAAATGCTGAGTCATGTTGCTAGTGTTGTTTAAACTGGGCAGCCACTATCACTACAGGTGTGATGTAAGGTAAAATCCATCAAGATTTATACTATAGAGCTAGGATCTCAAAGGATAGCACACAAAAACCATCAATGCTCATAGATCTAAACAAAATAACTGTAAATTGCAGTATACCACAATACACCACAAAAGAGGCTCAGAGGAGAATGGAATTTGCAAAGGCGCATCTCACCTCCAAGTTACTTAGTTGCTCTGAGCAGTAAGTATACAAAGCCATTATACCAAATGCACCTATTTGGGACATAGATAAAAGTATTCCCAAATGGATTATGGATGTCATTGTCTATATTGTTAATGTCTTGGCACATTAAGCAGACAGCCATAGGCTAATGGATTAATACTGGACAGTGATTTAGTAAGCTGTGTCCCTAAATTCATCTGCTTGTTACACTTTGGAAGATCTTTAGCTGAAGCTCAATTACACTTTCATATGTTTGAGGAACAAAAACTTTTTACTTGCTTACTTGTACCTTCCATTTGCTTCTAAATAACCTTCCATCCTCTTTGAAGTGACTGTCAGGACATAAATTCACCGCAGGGTATAGAGCATGGCATTAGAATATGCTGCAGTACAAGCCCTTACGGAAGAATTTCTTCACTGAACGGGTTGTCAAGGACTGGAATGGGCTGCCTAGGTAAGTGGTGGAGTCACTACCCCTGGAAGTGTTCAAAAAACAACTGGACATGGCACTTAGTACTGTGGCTTAGTTGATGTGGTGGTATTTAGGCAAAGATTAGACTCAATGATCTTGGAGGTCATTTCCAACCTTAATGATTCCATGACTCCATAAAACTAGGTAAGCCATTACGACATTGATACCTCTAGATGTGTTAGGATCTTTCAGAATTAGAAAGCTGTCTCAAGAAAGATGGGCTCCAGCTGTAGAAAAGTTCATGAAACAATCTTAATAGTAATGAAGCAATCTTACTAGTAATATTATACTAATAATAATACAGAGAACTCCTTTCGCCCTTCACTAGGAAACTGTTCTGAGTCATACTTCCAGGACAGTGGTAAGGTGGTTGGCAACATGGAAGACTCAAATGATCAGAGATATCATAAACTGAAGGTATTCTCTAAACTTACATTACAACATATTTCCTAAACTTACCTTAAAACATATAGTATCTTAGAAAAGGCGGTCATGTATTAAAACCAGTTAATTCTTCAAGAAATGAACTTGTAACTATTAGTTAATAAAAATAAATAATATAAATAAAATATTGGTCCTCTTTAGGCTCAAGGTATATGCTGTTTGACACCTGAAAGTGTCTGAGGTAAATGTCCTCCCTCTTGAAGCGTTCTCCCTTGTGGGTCCTACTACTGGAATATTAACTACTTCCTGCTTGTGGAATCATCCCTGGAGAGAACTAAGAAAAGGGCTGGAGAAGAAAAAGAAATAATAATGATACACATCCTAGGGTACAGACATCAATTTTCCTAGTGTGACGTTGTTCCCACCCTTTTGTACAGAGAGATGAAAGCTGGTTGTCAAAAGCTGAAAGCATCCAATCTTCCATCCATAGATACCTTCAATTTTCCAAAGGAATTGATCTTTAATAGAAAAATAATAAGAGAAACATATATCTATATATAGAAGATCTGTTTTGTTGTTCACTGTATAGTATTAACTTTTCTGTTGCTCTTAACACCAGTGACTGTCATAGAGGCATCAAAAGTGAAATTCAGAGGACTTGGCTCCTGCATGCAAGTGCAAATATGTTGTCCATCTGAAGTTTAAATGAAAATTACAGTTAAATGTAGAATGGCTCTGGAATCATTAGGAGTCATGAATGTGTAGGGAAAAAAAAAACTGAGAAAGGTTTTAGTCTTGATTGTTAGAAGTGAAGTGGATATGAACGGAAGGTAGGACTGAGTGGACCTTTGCATTACCAATGTTAAGTGATGGATACCGGTATGATCTTCATGACAGCATATAGTTCTGGTGCCCCCAATGCAAGAGGGACATGGAACTGCTGGAGCAAGTCCAGAAGAGGATCACGAAGTTGATAAGAGGACTGGAGCACCTCCCCTGTGAAGACAGGCTGAGAAAGCTGAGGCTGTTCAACCTGGAGAAGGTTGAGGAGAGACCTCATAACAACCTTCCAATATCTGAAGGGGCCTACAGGGAAGGCAGAGAGGGACTCTTTATCAGGAACTGTAGTGATAGGATGAGGGGTAATGGGCACATATTGAAAGAGAGGAAATTCAGATTAGGTATTAGGAAGAAATTCTTTACTGTGAGGGTGGTGAGGTACCGGAACAGGTTGCCCAGGGAAGCTGTGGATGCCCCAGCCCTGGCCGTGTTCAAAGCCAGGCTGGATATGGCCTTGAGAAACCTGGTCTAGTGGGAGAAGTCCCTGCCCATGGCAGGAGAGGTTGGAACTAGATGATCTTTAAGGTTTCTTCCAACCCTTAGTCTATGATTCTACAAAGCCTTTTTCCACTAGAGGGGAACACTCAGCTTCTCTCGAGTCAGGAAAATGCCAGCATTTCTACAGACGAAGAAGTTTGTGTGTATTGTGAGGATATAACTCCTAACAGGGCACAGCATGACCAAAGCTTAAGCTTTCATTTCTGTGGCACTATTGCACACACTTTCCTTAACCTCAAAGGAAGATGTCACAGGACCAGAAAGAGATGTATTTCTTCCACGAGCATAGGGACTCAATAACAGTGATCTGTCCTCAAGATTATGGCACTACAAAACACAGCTGCAGACAAGAATGATTGACTACCTGTTGAATTTTGCCATTCACTAGGATAGCCACTCACAGCCATGTCTGCTGCTGAAAAATACATGAATCCAAAGCAGGTCAGGTGGTTGACTTGGAGAGAGGTAATCATTCCCTTCAGTGATTACTTGAGAAAAGACCTGCAACAGACAAACTATCTGATGGATGAGGGGGGGATATTTCTCACCTTTTATCTTCCCAGCAAGGGCACTGCTCAAGGTCTTGAATTACTTTCCAATTACAGCTCACTTCCAAGAAACAGGCTGAGGTAAAGACTATAATCAGCTCCATCTGAATCCAAATAACCATGTACTTGGTTCCTGAGACCATCATATTTTAAAAAATGGAAATCACTTAATACTATAATAATAAAAAATTATAGTTTTATTATTGTTCTTCAATTATAATAGAAAAAGCCCTCCCCCATCCCAAGGAAAAAGGAAGAAATCTGCTTTAATCCAAATAGTGATACTGACAGTACACAGTGTTGAACATGGTAATTGGAACTACAGCCCTACACTTCCTTATTCTATGCATCCACATAACAAAGTGATGTCTAAAAGTGTTAGTGCATATAGAAAATATACCAACACTGAATTTGGTACTTTACCACTTCAATAAATATTCACTACAGAGCTTTAGAAAAATGAAAAGCTGTGAAAGAAAAGTTACATTTTATCATTTTTCCTGACTGCAAAATCTCTCTCTGTAAATGAAGAGTTGTGATACTGCAGGTTTATAATCAGAAGGAAAATCCCCAGATTACTGCATCTTTAAGAAGGAACAACAACAAAAAAAAGATAAAAATGGGAGGAATGGGGATCTTCGAAGGATGAAAAAAACCCCCGTCTTATACTCACATATATTCACAAAGATATGTAACTACAGATAATTTTTTTCTAAAAGTTACTTTGATAACCCAAAACCAAATGGAACAGCTCTGAAGTAGCACTCCTAAACCAACATGTTAATTCTTTTTTTATGGTGTGTTAATTTAAGGTGAACAAAACCACAGAAGGTGGTACACTTGTAGTAATCCATATCAGGCCTCACAACAGGTCACATTTTTAGTATGGTTATTTCAAATGAAAAAATTAAATTACCAAAGATTTTCTAATGAGCTCCAACTAAAAAAAAAAAAAAGGAAATTCACCCCATCTTTATTTCAGTGTAGAATCATGTGAATATCACACATGAATCATGTGAATAATGTGAATATCTCTATTTTGCACAAAAGTATAAGGCAAGCCAATTATTGCCCAGCTGTATTAACGGTAAGGCATCAAGCATGGGCTAGGCAGGGATATTATGTCTTACCTCTTATCTGTCTGAGACCAGTTTTGAGTCGTATGTACAGATTGAGTAACAATCCTCTAAGAAGACTATTAAAAGCTGAAAAAGGTTCAGAAAAGAACCACACAACTTATTTCGAGTTTGGAAATCAAATGGTACAACTGCTAAAGTAGTTTTACTTAGTTTCTGAGAGAAAAAAGTGAAGTTCCTAAACACAGATTAAAAATTAATCTACAAAGATTCAAGACATCAAATGCTACATAGTATGTTAAGTCTAGCAAAGAACAGGAAAAGGTATTATACAGGTAGCTCATAGACTAAACAGCAACAAAAACCTAAACCAGGTAATTTTGTGGCATTGAAACTAATTAAATGCTGGGCCAACTTGTCAAAGGATATTGTGATGAATCTTGGGCTTTTACAGTGAGATTTACGTTTTAAATAGGAATGTTTTGAGTCTATTAGGTTTTGGCTTAGCCAAAAAATTCTAGCACTCAGAAAATTAGCTTCTTGTAATAGTCCTGTAAGAGAATGGTAAGGAAACAAATAGAAAAATAAGTAGCATTTAAAGTCTAACTTTTAACAGATTATTATTATTTTTGCAATGATTACGCAAAAGTGAGTCATGTTCTCATTGAATGGGTCAGCATCTGAGCTGATTGAAAATACCTTCCTGTCTTAATTACATTTCTATTATGGCTGAACTATTAAAGCAGCTTTGATTGTGAGCAAGTGAACTACATGTTGTCATATCTCCATTGTCAAATTGCAAAATAATTTCAGCATCCTATTCTGCCTTCAGTTACACCTCTTTACTTCTTAGAACAATTACTCCTGTTCTGATAATCTGATTCATCTCAGACTACTTATCCAGCCTTAAAATTGGCCAGAATGTGAACTCTGAGCTCTGTGATGATGAGTAAGAGGGGAAACTAAGACAATTTAGATTGATATTGAATAAAATATATATAATGAACATAGTAATTTTTGTCAGAATGTATTAAAAATTATAAAACTCAAATGTTTTATAATTTTGTGCATAATACCTTTTATCACCAGCTGCAAGTTAAAAGCAAAGCAAGGCAGACCTCCAATGGACCTCCTATCCTTGGGATCTTGTTAGGTGTTCAGTGGCAAACTTCATATTTGAAGGTATAGGTACTCTCATTGTCTTGCAAATATAAATTTAGTTCTCAGACTTCCAAAGAGGTAATTCAGATGGCACGTTAATATAATTTCAAAATTTAGCATGTATATCCTAAGGCTAAATAAAATTTGATTCAGTGTGGAAAGAAAAGTTCTTTCTAATGAAAAAATAGTCAAGGACTTTACTGAGATGATGGATTAATTTCCAAGCAGACAGACTACACATCCTTCTATAGAGCAGAATATGGTCTTATTCTCCAAGGGATATAATACTCACTGCACTTGAATATTATGGATGATCTGTAGAAGTTTTGGCTCTCCAGAAATATCAGGTTCACTATACAAGATAAATCTCTGCCTGATTTTTAGGTGCAACTGTTAAGCATGGGCTGTCACCATCAGCGAAACTTGTGCAGGCAGTGTCTCGGTTCTCTTGTTACTGAAAGTTCCTCAGACACAGGCAAGAAATGGCTGTATACAGATGATTTTTTCCACAAGCAGAAACTGTCTTTTCTGGTGACCTACAGACACCCCATCACTTGGTAGAGACACAGAAAAAATGCTGATTGAGTATGAGCTTCTACTACCAGAAGAATAGATCAAATTACATCTGCTCTAATGTACCTACAACACTTGGTGAGTGTTATGTATTATCGCAATATCATAACGTTTCTGTCCAATGAAGATATCTGCCTTAATGTCCTAAACAACTCACTTCTCTGGTAACCCTTTTTCTTTTCTGCTTCAGATGTATGGGTTTATTTTGTTGGAGTTTTCTGTATTAGAATTTGGTTTTAGTAACAAGTGTTAAACTCATACTTCTGTGCAGAAGTAGACAGTATTCCCTACAATAAATGATATAACTACTGGGAAATAAATATCTGATTGATAAACCTGATCTACTCTCCTTTTCTTTCATTATCTCACATCATCAACAACAGGAAAACAGCTGTTGCAGTCCACTTTGGATGATCAAAATTTTGTCTGTTCGCAGAAGAATATTTTATGGACTATTGATCCGGTAAAGAAAAAGTGCCTGGAGAACCACATACTTCTAGAGATACCACTGGGCAAAATGACTGCAGAAAGGAAAACCAGAGTTGTTGTGTCAGATTAAATCATCTGCCTCATTAGATTTAGGCAGCATTCAGTCTGTCTGAACTGAACTTTCTACCAGGTGCAGAACAGTTAATTACCAGAGAAATAGGTCATATAACAAAAGAAAGAACTCTCCTATTAAAAAAACAAAACAAAACAAAACAAAAAACCACAACAAAATAACAATGGCTAAAACACAAAAACTTCTTTAAACCTTAAGAAGAAATGCAATTATTTGTATGCCAAAAAGACTGACATTCTAACGCTGAGGAATATTTTGAGTGAAGGTAACTGATGGTAAAGTCAGCTAGAAAAATATAATAAAAAATTAGAAATTCTATAGGAATGTACAGGAAGATACACCAGATAGCCAAAATGTTGCAAGCGGGCAATAAAGAGAGAAGCTTTAGTTAAAAACTCCTTTTTCTTCTGTGGCATAGTAGCTAAATTACTTATAATTGCAAGAGTAATAGTAAGAATATATGGAAAAAAGGGAAATAACCAAATGAATTATGCAGCATTTAAAACATATAGGAAACAAATACTTGGTTTTTTTCTTTAAGGGTTAATTATAAACTAGTAAGTCTGTATTGCATTGATAGGTATTGTCTGAGTGTAAGACTCTATCCATCTATTTCTTTGGCATCCCTTCAATTACAGTATTTATCTACTCTGATCTCTGTAGACATAAAGCATTAGACACGCACATTATCATTGAGTATGACGGTAAGTGTTGAGAAAAAGACACTCTTCAGCAGACAGTGACCTGGGAACATTAGAAGGTTTTTCAGCAACAATGGACTAGCCTTCAGAAAATGACTCAGAGATGACAGACTGCCTAAAGCAAGGGCTAAAGGCACCTATTACAAATTCTCATGGCTAGCAAGGTTCTTTTCTTACCTATTTCTGGGTTGTTTAAAATGGTATCCAATAATTGAAGCTTCTAGTATGAAAATTGGGAAGAGCTTTCCTCTTACTCATTCTGCCCAGTAGTGGCTTGCTGACTAGGATGAAGGATGCACAACCTGGTCAGATGCTCACATGTGCTTAATTCCAAATCAACTACAATACATGCTGAAGTCTAAAAATGACTTGCTTGTGCTGTTTGAGCTAAATATTTAATTAAGACAAAGTTCACTGGAATTCTGTGTTAAAGATTTCTATCTACTGCTCACTCATCCACATACGAAGAACTGTTTCAACAGCTGTTTTAATTCAATTTATCTTGTAATTTATGAAGACTTAATTGAACAAATTACTTCTAAGGAATGCCTGACATTACAAATATTAAAATTTCTATAATATTTTTTTCTTTTGCCCACTGTCAGCTCTGCCTAATCATTTCACATTTTGCTTTCATACTTCACAATTCTGTGCATAACTCTCTTTGACATCCAGACTGATCTAAAGAAAAGAAAAATGGCATGAAAGCCCCTCTGTTTATTACAAGCTATTTCCAAGATGAAATGCTAGTCATTATGAATCCTCTGAAATGAATATTGAGGAAAAGCTTGACAGAGCACTGGAACAGGTTGCCCAGAGAGTTTGTGGAATCTCCTTCACGGGAAGTGTTCAAAGCCTGCCTGGATGTGATCNGTGTTCAAAGCCTACCCGGCCTGGATCCCATGCAACTTGCTCTACGTGACCCTGCTTTAGCAGGGGGATCGGACCAGATGATCTCCAAAGGTCCCTTCCAACCCACCCATTCTGTGATTCTGTGGTGTTACTCCATTTCCATCCATGAAGAACACTGTGAAGAGGGACATCACTGTGGAAATGTTGACATTCCCAGCAGATCATAGCCTGGAGGGTGAAACAGCTCCAGAGACTGCTAGTCTCAGAGAAACCACAAGCAACTTCCACTTCACTTCCAGTCATATCCAGTCCTTGTCAAAACCAGTTGCAAATATCACAAGCAACTACCTATGTGTCTGTGGTTTTGCTCTGTTTTGCAGCTGATGAATGGGAAATTGTTAATAGCCAAGATCACTAAAATGGGATTAGAAGCTCCTTTGACATTTTAGAGGAATCAAATGTTTTAGTAATTTAGCTCAGTAATTACAATTTTAGCTGTAAAGCTCTACTACTGCCACTCTCGGGGCTCTTAAACAAGGATTTTAGATAGATACCAACTGCATGGATAATCCACATTTTTCAGTAATATATATGGTTACTTCTATGCCATTTTTTTTTCTGTTAGAGGTACTAACTGCTAGAAGAATATTTTCTAACAAAGAAAGTATTCATATGTAATTATTTTTGATCAGTCATATCATCTGGATTTCTTCTCTGAACCTTATTCCTAATGGTGCAGGTGTCAATGCTCATCTTGATTAAGAGGAGTTTTTCTGTTTATTTAATTAATAAGTGATTTTGCTTTTGAAAAACTATCCAGATTTCCCAAGAAACTTTAGGACAAAGCCATTTTAACTTAGGAATGGGCTGGTTTCATGATGCTTCAACCTCTCTGCCTCCAACACTTTACCCAGAAAAACTGACATACAAGGAAGGTATTCACATAGAAAACCTCTTTCATATCTTCATCAAGTTCATATGACCCTTATACATGAAGATCACAAAGTACTTTTCAGAAAAGTACTAAAAGTATACTGAAATCCTGTAAATCAATATCCTGAACATTGCATAATCTTAAAATGGTAACATCCTGTACATACAGCTTAGTTAGTTCTTGGATCTCGTTTTACTTATGAATGACTTTTGGAAAAACTTGGCATACAAGAAATAATTTAAAATTGATATCTAGCTATATCTAGGAATAAACTCTCCTGACTAGGTATCAAAACATTACTCTTTACACCTAATAAATTACTGTCTTAAAAAATAAGTAAACTTTATCGAGGACATAACCTAATTTATGAAGAGTTAAATATTGAATCTAGGGACAAAGCCTGTGCAATCCACAACCCATGAGAGTGAATAAGTCTATTCTGCTACTCATCTGTTAGGAGCTGTCATACAATATTAAAAACATCTATTTGAAAATACTTTTGTAACAACAGTAAAACCACTCAGCAGTTAGAGGCAACTGGGCAAAACCACAGAAAGCATACTGCAATCTAAGTGAGTGCAATACATCATAAAATATTATTTAACTGAGAGATAAAGTCTCTGCAACCCACAACCTACTAAAGTGTATAAATCTATTCTGCTACTTATCACTTTCAGAGCTGTCATACAATATTAAAAACGTCTATGTGAAAATACTTCTCCTACAACAACAGAATCACTCAGTACTTGAAGGCAATTGGACAAAACCACAGAAAGCATACTGTTATCTAAGTGAGTGCAGCACAAGTATAGGCAAGTATATACAATGTTTAGTCTGAAAATATTATTTTCATAAAGAATGGAAATAATTGCATACTATTATTATCATACACATAATTTGCATTGAAGAGTCTGAAGGAAGCAGAGTATTTCTTACACTTATGATAGTCATTGTGACAATGAACAGAGGAAAATGAGATTTTGCTCTTGATTTACATCATTGCACCCGATTCTTCCAAATTAATGTGGAAGTGTTTCACAAAGTTCAGAATCTTGACACACCAGTGTAAGAAGGAAGATAAGATATCTTCAGGCATTTGTTACCAAGGTAGGGACACAAGAGGATTCTGAAACCTCGATCTCTACCACAGCTTCAGAATGATTTGGAGTTCAGACATAGCATCCTGCATTGTGTGCACTATGTTACAGATGATTCCTGACTCTGATTTTCAAGTAGATATAGGATGTGTTTTAAATATCGTAAACTATTAAATTGTGTGAAAGATGTTAAAAAATTTTGTTGGGACATATTAACCTCTGTGAAGAAGAAAAGAAGGGATACAACCTATCCAAACCCAGAAAAACAAATGTCCTTATAAAAGCCAACATTTTCAGAAACCTGCGACCAACTTCCTCACTATATCTGGAAAAGTACATGGATAGTCTGACTATACCTGTAAAATTCCTTTTTTTTAACATTCTACTTAAAAAATCTTCTCTAACATTTGCACAATTTTACAATGCATGTACTTCTCATTCATGAGTGGAAATGAATAGTCTTGATACTTAATAAAATAATTACAATTTCTTCAATTCCCCAGTAAAAGAGCAAAAAAAATTTTTTTTCCTATTGTAATTAGTGTAGATCTTTAAATCACAAGTTCAAGGGAAAAAATGAGGAAGAAAGCTTCACTGCTCCTGAACTACTAGGAAAAAAATTAATCAGTATGTGAAATTTAGCTAGTGCCCACTAACACATACCATTGTTTACATCTATTTCTTGATTCCCATTTAATATGCCTTTTATGTCATTCAGAGAAGTTGAAAATCATAGAGGAATGGGGCATATATATCTTCCTGTGGTTTCTTCTAGCTGGCATGCAGAAAATCTGTCCTGCACTAGGTGAGAAGAAACTTTAAGACTCTGTGCACACACAGACTGCCAGACTTTTGGCCAGTGAGGCAGGTAAAACAGGCAGCTGCAGAAGAAATTAATTTCTTACAGTAATAATACAACCACTTACAGGCATCTTCACTATATTTTGAATTGTCTTTCCATTATCAGCTTCTCCAGCTATAGAAACAAGTTCAGACAACAGTCAAATGATGTATTTTAAATGAGGGAACCCAAACAGATGTGGCAAACAGACTTGACGGAGCACACCCAAACATGCCAAACAACCTAGAAAGTCAATATTTTTTCCCAATCTTTGCATCACTAATGCTGGAAATAACTTTTATGATAGCGTTTCTCATGTTGATTGACATTTCTATTTAAAACTAAACACAGCACAAAAAGAAAAGCAGAAGTTCATATATTTGAAAGGAATCCCTCAATTGCCATTAAACTTAATACAATGTACTCTAACACAAACATAAATTCTTTATAAAAATGCACTTGATAACACATTTTTTCACCGTGGCAGGGCTTTAAGATTCTGCAATCAATACTAGCAAGTCCACGCAAGACAGTAACACAGAGTACCAGTTGAGTGACTTCCTTATTTTAAATCACTTGGAAGGAAGACTGAGTTTCTTGAAAGGGTTACATAAACAGGACTACTTTAGACCTTTTCATTGGGGCAAATTTTGCTTAAATTCTTACACGTTAACACATGAAACCAAAATCAGTCAACAAAGTTCTCCTTTTCACCGGTGTAAGTATATACACTGTACTCAAATAGAAGATCTGAGAATACAATATTCCTTCAATATTTGAGAAACAGACCACTTCAGACTGTAACCTAATAAAACACTGGGATGCAATGATTGTCATTACATTATCGACCATGCTGCAAGCAGTGTATTTTTTATCTAATCCTTCACATAGTAGGAATATAGCTCTCTTACAAATAAGGTAAAAATAATCAACATTCCACTAGCTTTTACATATAAAAAGCGCATTTAAAATAAAACATACTTCTTGTTTTTCATTTTTACTACTTTATAAGGAAACAATATTGCTAATAGAGGAGGGGATCTGACCAAGAAAAACAAAGCATCAGGCAAAAAAACTTGCACTTGAATGCCCTAAGTGAATGTTAAAGTTGCTTAGTTTGAATCTGAGTATCACGGTTCTTCCTCAAGCACATTTTAAAATGTTAACAGTAAAATAAATATTCAACAGGTTTTTAAATACTATAAAATATATATCTTGGTCTCATAACAATCCTAGTACAGATGATGTTAACGTAAATAAATTACAAAACAATTTTGACTACAAGACAGTTTGAAGGTCCGTATTGACTGTTAACATCCTGAAATCTGCTTTGACCCCTACTACTTTAAATTCACAGATTTAAAACAAGAGATTCAGACTTTAACATCCAAGTTTATACTGGCAGTTTTCTGGGTACCAGTTTATTTTCCCTGCAAAATTAAACCACCACAACCAACATCCACAACAGACAGCTACTGATGTGCACGTTGCTCTCGAGGTGACTCAGGTAGTGCCTTATATCCAGTTTACAGGTGACTCCTGCCTCGCTGCAGAAAATAACCAGAACAGAAAAATGACAAGTCACTGAAAAGCACTCCCTTACCTTCTAAACCTGCTTCAATCAGCCCAAACTGTTCCAACACTTTTACAAAAAGCACAATCACGATCAACACCGCTATCATTTCAAGCCCTTCCAAGTTCATGGTGAGTTAGGTCATGGTCTGACCACCGCCACTGAGGAAAGTGTTCTTCTGCCTGGCTTTCTTTGCAAAGCCATTAAACTAGGCGCGGAAGGCTCCTGCGAGGGAAGGGGGCGAGTGGGAGGGGAGCGGCAGGGAGCACATCCCGGCCGCCCCAGCAGAGGCCAGGAGAGGCGGGCGGATCAGCTCCGGCCTGCCGGCACTGCCCGGCTCCGGCACGGCCAGGCAGCCATGCGGGCAGCGGGGGGCCGGCCACCCAGGATGCGCCCCGGGGTCACTCGGGAAATGGCCCCAGGGAAGACGGGCGATGCTGCGGGAGCGCCGGCGGCTCATCCCGCGCCGCGCGCGGAGCCCGTTGCCGGGGCAACGCGGGGAGCGGGGCGCGCCGCGCGCGCGGACAGCCCGAGGGAGGTGGCGCGGTGCTGGAGCGGGGCTCGGGATGAAACCGGCGTCCTCGGGAAGGGCACCGACAGGCAGCCGGGCCGGGAGTCCGCGCACCGCACCCCCTGCGGCTGCCTCCAGATCGGAGCGAGTGTCCGTGGGGGACTTGCCAACTTCTCCGTTAGCTTCTCCGGGTAAAACAGCTGCCTCAGTACGATGCGATTCCACCTGTTGCATGTGGCAAGTAATACACAGCATTGGATATAGAGCAGCAAGCTAGGAGTCCTTTGTTTGTTTGTTTGTTTGTTGGGGTTTGTGGGGCTTGTTTGTAATTATGACAAACAAATAAGATGTCTGAAATTCTTTAAGGCTTATTCTCTGGGCTACTTTGAAAAACAAAATAGAAAAGACAGATTGAGAATCACAGTCTTAATCATAGAATGGTTTAGTTTGGAAGGGACCATCTAGTTCCAACCCCCTCGCCACGGGCAGGGAATACCTTCCACCAGACCAGATTGCTCAAAGCCCCATCCAATCTGGCCTTGAACACTTCCAGAGCTGGGGCAAGAAAAAGGAAAAGCAAGCTCATTATTTTTGATTCTCACTTCAGTAATATTTGCTAAACAAAGTATTTTCCATGGAAAACATTAGCAGTGAAATACAGGAATACTGACCATAGGACTTAACTGGTATCTTATACCACAAACAGCCACTGGTCTATGTACAACAGTCTGCAGTACTGGCATTGTCACATGCAGTAAATTCATGGTTAAGGATTTACTCTTTAAATTTAGCATCTAAGAAGGAATTTACAATAGAAAAACAGCACCACTACTGCGGCAAAAAATGAGCAGGGGAACAATTGCAACAAATTTAATCCTGTCTGGTAGAGTACTGTCCCCCACACAGTTGAAATCAATTACTGCCAAGGGCTCAGTTTTCTTTCCTTCCTTAGATAAGATTAAAAAAAAATTCATTGTGTTATGTGAGAACTGGCAGCAACTTCAAAGTCCCCCAGGTATACTTGCATTATAAAGGGTGTTGTCACTACTGAAAACAGTGGAATGAACTGGGAGTAAGGGGGCTAACAGATATAATATAGGTACCTTTTTTTGTACAGTGGATAGATAAAGCCTTACAACGTAATGTTCACATGTCACTATTCTATGATTTTTGCTCAGGACTGGACTCCCTGAAGCTGCTTAAACTTTTTCTGTCAGAAAATCTGTTTTAACACTCCATCCTAAATACTGCATTCATTTCATTTCTGCAGGCAGCTTTTCCTTGGCGATCTTTGCTTTTATTTGCTGCAAACTTTCTCCTTACATTCTTCTTCTGTCTCTCATTCAATCTTTGTTCCAAACAAGGCTAAATGTGTTCTCCTTCTAAGATTATCAATGGCTCTAAGGAAAGTATGTCCAGCTTTCCTTCAACGTGGGACTAAAATAGACTAATTTAGCAGCATCAGCAACATAACATCTCAAATCTGCATGCCTGTACCCAAAAGATAAAGTGTGTTTGGGTACATGCACCATCAGCACCTGACATAGAAATACTCATTCTCATTAACAGCTTTTGTTAATATTGATCTGGTGAAAATGTAAAAATGAAAACACTTTTTTCAAAAGACAAAATAAAAGTACTTAGGGTTGAGAGCAGAAAAGTGGAAAACAGAGCTTGTGGTGGCAGCTCTGCAAAGAAGGTAGCTGCCATTGCCCTGCAAACCTGACCCCATGGCTGGCAGTGACTAGACAAACACTCATGGAGAGGTGTCACGGATCTGCCTCCTCAAGTATCATCCAAGTGAATGTTTTTACCCAGAGGTGTGTAGGTCTACTGCCCCAATGCCTAATTATGACTCTTCTTCCAAGACACAGCAGAGAAGTACAGAAGTACAGAAGAAACAAAGAATTAGTATTGCTACAGTTTTACAGATGGATGCCAAAGCATAGTAAGAATGATAATCTCAAGAGAAGGCAAGGTTTTTGCAAGAAAGCTGTGACTAAACTCAGGTTTCTCAAGTGCTGTGAACTGGCCACGGGAATCCCTTTTTTTGCTCCTTTTGATATACATATAGTTAATCTAAAATACCTTCTCTCATTAATTGATTGATTGATTAATTGATTTTTAGAAAAACAATTTTTTTAAATAAAACTTTTCAGTATTTCTCCTCTAGGAACACAAAACAGCACAAAGCTCTCTCTCATCTTCACCTTCTTACCTGCTTAAAAATGGACCTGACTCTATTGACAGGGTTACAAATTCCATAACATTCTTTTTCTCTCCAAGTACCTTGCCAAAACCAATGAAGTGTCCTGTTGTTTTACTTTTAGCATTCCATTAAAAAAAAAAAATAGTGATCTTCATTTACCTATACAGTTCTATCAAAACATGACAGGAAGAATGAAGATAACAATTGAAAGTATTGAAACCCTATTTTTTTCTCCTGTCTAACTACACAAGTCATAATATATTGATATATAGTAGAATTAAGATTTAAAAAGGTGTACAAGTAGGACAGCAGGAAATAGGAATGGGAGGAAAGATATTAAATCATAAATTACATGCTATATAGGTGTTTTATACACAAGAGCAGGAAGCCTTGTTTCTCTTATGTGTAACTGCAAATAAAAGGCTTCAGTCTAGAAAGTCTTACAAATGCTGTCTCCTTTTCATCAGCGCATTTTGCAGCATTATTTTTTATCGTGAGAGTAAATATATTAAATTGAAGTCACTGGTTCACTTTGAGCTAGGAACATATCTAAATGGTCACTTCTCATCTTGTGATGGAGCTATAAACCACAAAGCAACGACCCCATTCTCTTCAATATGACTAAGATCCTTGATACCATTAATCTTACTGCTATTGCTTAATGCTATGTATCATGAAATGTTAATGTTAAAAAAAGATCCAATCCACTTAGACTGAAAAATGATGAGTTGGTCTAGAGATGGAGTCCCAGGAATAGTTATATTTCTTCCTTACACTTCCTTTTCTTATGCTCTTATGTTCTTCTGGATGCTGTTAAGCCACTCCCAGATTTTCAGCATGGCTTCCCTGAGGATAGTCGCCATCCTCTGATATTCCTTACCACCTATCAAAATAGTTTATGGGAGTCTGGCCTGCATAAGTCAGAATTCGTTGGATTTTGTTTAAAATATTCAGAATAGTGATCTGAGCTAACCCTGATAGCTTTGCATAAAGCAGCGTGGGATGCACATGTGCACTGACAGATTTGGGCAAGGCTATCATTGGTGGGGGGCAGTTAATGGTAGAGTTAATTGGCAGTGCTGCGTGCAGAAGTTGATGCATTGCAAGAGAAAGATGAGATGGAATACCAGTGGGACTCCCATGTCATACATAAAGTCTGGGAATAAAACCTCTAACAGAGGATACAGTTCCTTGATTTTGACTGAGAAAAACTTAAACAATATTTTCTTTTAAGGATAAAAATCATGATGTAAAGCCAGAGCAATCTAATGATTGCTTTATAAGTGATGTCCCTCCAACTTATTACAAAGATCAATAGTAATTTTCACCTATTTTTAATAAGAACAGCTTTGAATAAATATTCCAACACCCAATAAAATCATTAAAATATGTATTCCATGTAGATATTTAAAAGAAGTTCATAGTTTTTTAGTCTTAAAAACGGGAAAACCCACTCTTTCTTTCTAAAGGAGAAAATGGGCCAGAAAATCTTGATGTGTCCTAAGTGCAAATACTTTATTATTTCAGCAGCTAGCTGTTATTACACTGCAGTCTCCCCTTTTCTCTCTCTTAAATTTATTACTAGCAATATAAATTAAGTGAAATAAGATATTATGTTTTAAAAAAAACCCACCTAGTAAAACTTTTAGCTCATCAAATCACTGACAAAATCAGGAAAAAGAGACAAACTTGTCTCTTTTAATTTAACACTCTTGCTTAGTAATTATTTAATGAATCTGAAAAAAAGTGACAAAATGCTATGATGCATTCGGCCACTTGATATGTTAACTCTTATAAGGGCCAACACCTTAGAACTTTCCCTATAGGCATTGAGCCAACGGACTTCCATATCTTCCATATCTTTCCCAGATTAAGCACAGGTAAAAGAAGATCACAGCAACATAATATCACAGTGCCTTATTTCTGACTTTTCACAACTTTGATCTCAGTGTACATCCTGAACTGTGCCCAGTGTTCTTCAGTTGTCGCAACAGGAGGAGCTGCCACTGTTCAGTCTTGATGATGCCTATGTCACGTCAGAAGGCTGCTTCCCTGTCCCACCCAGCAAGCCATCGCTACTGATAGGACCCACAAGCAGCAGTTCAGACCCATGTCAGCAGGCAGCAATAATTCTGTGGGCTGGCATGCGGGTTGTATCTCACACAAATTGTCTCCCACTGTGGAAGCAGGGCAAGATGTAGTCATGAAGCAGAAGTTCTGTCTCTTCACACTCGGTGCATAATTAGGTGACAATACACGAACGCTGTGCTTTTACAAAACTGATTAAAATAGAAAAAAGTCATGCACTACAATGTCCATAAGAAGGCTTTTCAAAGACCAACAGAAAACATCCTTACATACTAACTGAGATGTAGTTCCAGTTGAAAAGTATACATGAAGATTTGGATAATATCATAACATCACTTTTCAGAAGTTTTGGGTTGCTATAAATGTCAGAAGCAGCACCAGATCTGTCAGTATATCAGTTATTCTTAATAATCTTCTGAATATTATGTGGGTATTCTGGAGCCCTTAAAATGGAATTATATTTTAAGTTTATCCTTTTCCATGCAGTGAAAATATGACTCCCTGAATCTGGTAGTGTATATTTCTAGAAACTACAACACACACTGTGACCATGAACTATGTCATTAGAAGACAGAAATTTTCTCATCACATACCATTCTGATAACTCCATCTTTTCTAGATGTCCTTAGACCTCATTAAAAGAAAAAAAGTTCAAAAATTTTCAATGCCTTAAAAATGTCACACAACTATATTTTAAAGCTTTCTGTGGAAAATGAAGGTGAAAAATACTTGGCTGTTGTAATTCCACAGTTGAAGTTCAACTGTTTCTCGTGATTTGTTTGTGCTAACTCTTTATTAGCAAGGATTTTTCTCCTAAGAAACTCAATGATTTTTCAAGTGTTTGCACTTGAGGGAATATACTGATCATTTTCCAAACTACAGAGAAATTCCTGTCACATAGAATTACAGGAGAGTTATTAACCCTCATTTGCAAAACTCCTATGCATCTTCCACAATGAAGAACTAATGCAGCCAGCTTAATTTTGATTTTTGATATAGTCACAGCATGTTAAGTGCTGGTGCTTTATTATCATAAAGCAATTAGATTTTCTCTGAATGACACATGGCCTCGAAGAGCTCATGTTCAGTGCATCACACAGCTGGGGGAAGCCACAGGTGGTAGCAGACCTACAGTGGCTTATTTCAGCATGGTTCATCAGGCCTGTTGGTACATGACCACACCTGCAATGCATTCCAGAGATTGTGTTATTCTGCCAAGGTGTAAGCGTGAGCTAACACTCACGAGTGTTACACTGAAAGATTCCTGGCCGTGTCAGTCCTGCACTCTTGTAACCTGGTTATCACCTCTTACTCATTTCTCCCTCTATGCTTAAAAATCTAGTGTTTATTTAATGCCTTCAGAGCAACAGCTCTAAGATTAAGTGGGTTTTCCCTGTCCAACAACTAAATCTTGAATGCAGACTTTCATGGTTTTGCTCCTCAACTATTGTCACTTTCTCATTTCTGTCTTTGTCAAGTGCTGTCTTGCTCCTCTTTATCCACTCAGGATACTGCCACAAAGATCATAATTCTTGCTTGCCACTCCAAATATTTCAGTCTTCCCTTCACATTTCTAATGGATCCACTTCATCACCTGCTCCCACCTTCAAGGCCAGTCCTAACATTCTACTGCCATACCTAGTCACTGTTGACTTTTAGAGAATACTGAGCTGTTAACCCACTGAAGCAATAATGCTAGCCTTACTTAATTCCTAAATTAGACTTTATTCATTAAAAATGTTGCTGGCTCTAATACAGCCCTTAATATTCAGAAATATTATTATAACTGCAATTCCTGTGCTTCAAAGTTTCTATGATACACTGCATGTGGGTGTTGCCATTTTTGGAGCCATAGCTACGAACAGAGGGTGAGAAATTCATGATACAACATGGTAAAATTTTCATCCAGATAGCAAAGGGAGAAGACACATTGTAAATAATTAGAAATATCATTAATAATTAGAAATACATTCTGTGTTTTGCTACCTTTCTGGCTACATATTATTGGAAAACTGTCAAGCTTCCTGCAGACTTCAGTTGAACATTGTATTAAGTTGACTTTATCGTAAATATGATTAGGAAACTTATCTACAGTCTCAAAATAGGAGACTGACAGAAGAGTTCCTCAGTTCAGCTGATGCAGCATGTGGATGTTCGCCAGACTTTTCCTCTTAATCCCTTGTTGGTTCATTAGTAGCTCACTGCAGACAACAAGAGACTGTTATGCCAATCAACAGTAAAAGTCACAGCAAAGCCTAGCTCATATGCCCATGGAAAACAACTTGAGAGATTGGAGCAAGACAGCATTTTTCATAGTTCTGCTTTAAAAAACCCAAGGAACAAAACAAGACAGAACCAAGAAGCTGGGGAAATCTGAAGTCTATGTCTATAGAACCCTTCAGCTTGACTTAAGCCCCAGAGTGCTGTTAGTCCAAAAAGAAACCTCCTGCTTTGCCCAGAAGTTTCTATTAAGACAAATGACAGAACAAAGGAGTGACAAGTTCTTTCTTGTTTGTTTGCTTTTCAGACTGGTTATACAAAGCTAACCAACATACATTAAATAGATAAGGCAAGCTGACAGATACACTGTTTCCAATTCTGCCAATTAACCTACTTGGAGCGCTATGAAGGAGCCCAACAAGTTTCTTCCTAACAATTTGACAGACTTTAAATTTCTTTCCTGCAGATCCCTACCATGTGTGAATCTGATACAAAGAAATCCGTGTGCCTAAGCAAAGCTCGTTTTAGGTTCAGAGTCTCAATTTTGCTAGAAAATTTGGTTTGGTAGGAGGGTGATGCTAAGCCATTTTATTACAGAGACTCACTGAAGGATACATTAGGGTGCATAAAGAATCACAAGAGATTGCACCATTTTTCTCATGGTTAAAAAACCACTTACAAATAACTACACCAACCATATATTCAATTGTAATTTTTACCTCATCAATAGTCAATTACTATTAATGATTGTTTTAAGCCATCTGACAAGGAGAGATGGATGGCCTTTTTATGTGAAAAGCTGTGATGGAAAACATCAGAAACACACTTGGGTGAGCAGTCTCAGCAGACAGTCCTACCTACATCAGTTGCATGTGTAGTCTTTACAGGACAGGTTTGAAGAACATTAGTGCAACAGTCCAGAAAGATATAAAGCACTGACATGTGGTAATTAAATGAACAGATGATTTCTGTGCGCTGAGCACCAAGGCTTAGAGACTTTCAATATTGCTAAACTCAGCGGAAATACTCTTAAATTAATAGGCAGATAATTCTTATTTTCTAAATTCTTTCTCCCTTGCCTTTCTTTATGCAGTATAAATGCCTGTATCACCACTTCCTTCCTCATTATTACACTATTTGGTTTCCAGTTAATATTTTTCTTTATAAAGTGGTCATGTGCATATAAAAAATAGGAATTATAACAGATTCATAATTCTCTTGGTTCTTTAGTCCTCATTACTCCATGCTGTTTGAAAGCTACTTTCATTTAAATTTGTATTTGCTGCACTGGAAAGATTAGGTCTTGATTTAAACCTTCTCCTCTTGGGTCAGTAAGGTGAATGTGTTTATGTGTGAGCTGGTAACGTTCCAAAATGGTGTGAAAATTTCTGGAGCAAAGACACACCCAGTGGAGACACAAAGAACAAACAAGATATTGGAATTTGTTTACATATTATTTTTGAAATGCATCAAGAGACTGTTGCTCTTTAATATCTTACAAGAATTTCTATAAGAGGCCAGGTAATACTCCCTTTTAAAATATATATTTACTAGCAATATATTATGAAGAGTGCTTCCAATGTTCCAGGGAGTTCAGAAATGTAACACAATATGAAATATGACATGTAATGCACCTCTATTTTCAAAACAAACAAACAGCAAGTGGGACACATGCAAAACTTCACTACGGTTAGGTATTTGTTTATTTTGCTTTCTCTGAATACCTCATTGGTTCTTTGATTGATGGCAAATCCCCATTGAGTAAAAGAGCCCACATTTTCTCCTCATCTGTTGAAAACATAAAAGGGCTTACTCAGGTAGCAACGTTCAGCACCTTAAGGACAGGCATCAGAGGATGCATGAGGTGCCTGATGGCCTAGTAAAAATCTTTCATGCAGTTGTCTATCAGTTTACATGACAGAGAAAGGATTAATTTCCAGACGCTGTCAAGTGATTAAAATATTCTGCAGAGTAAAACAAACAAAATTGATTGCTTCCCTGCACATGGAGGACTTAAAAATGTAATTGAAGCAAGTAGACTGTGTCTGTGTTCTCTGTCTGGAAAAGTACTAATGCTAAAATTGTGCTAGATAGGTTAAAAACAAAGCCACTTAGACCATTATTTTGAGGTCACCTGCAAAACCATTAAAGTCTGAAACTAAACATGTCTAAAGGAAGAATGGTATGGGAGAAGGAAAAGGGATTCCGAAACACTTTCTTTTCCCCAGGCTGGGAACCACACAGAATTGAAATGGCATAATTTCAAGACTGCTAAGACTGCTACATAGAAATCAATTTTAGAATGTAAATTAGATTCAGCCATGAATATAGCTTTATCAGAGGTCAGGAGAACTGTGAAATGAAAAATATGCATACAACATGTGAGTGGCTGGAGGTAACAGAGATACATATCTTGTATTCCTTTAGCATTATCTGTATGTTTCAAATGCAAAATTCCTCCTTTGTAATTTCAGGTTGGGTTTTCTTCACACTGAGAACTATCTCTCTAAACTATTTGCAGTGTTTTGCATCAGAAGAGAAAATGTGAGCTCCATATGCAAAGCAAGTAGCAGGGTCTGTCAAAGGAAGCCCATGGGAGCAGCGGTCCTTGCCAGTAGAGAACTTCTCCACAGAAATTCTGATGGCTGGAGCAGAGTCCACCACTTCTTTTCAGTCTTGCTGCATATGAGGAATGCAGACTGTAGAAAGATGGCAAGATGAATTTGCTTCTATTTCCCAGTATCCATCTTCTCCACAATGTAGGCTCCACGATTTCCTCAGGGAAAGCAGAATTCCCACAGTATACAGCTGCATGTCTTCCACCTCCAAGTAATAGAACCAGGCTCAGGATTTCCGCATGGTTTTACCTAGAAGCATTACAAACCTAAAGGCATGACTTTTTGATACCTGTTTTGAAATCTACCTCACATGGCCTGTGTACTTAACTACTTAATTGCTGGCAGAGTTTCAGGTCTTCATTTTTGAAGTGGTATTTTCATCTCATTGCTTGCAGAACTTTTAATTTCAGTATAATTTTTCTTCATTTTCTCTGGCTTTTGTATCCTGCTGACATTGCCAGTCACAAACAGTATGTGTCATTCCATAGCTTTCTCTTTTGAACAAAGTTCTCATTGCTCTCCTTTGTCCACAGCATTAATGATTTGAAACATGAACATCAAATTACAAGGAGAAAGTTTGCCTCTGCTTTTTCCAGGTTCTATTCTGAACCATTACTACATTAGAGACTACCTTGCAGTTGAGCCACAGATGACTGTATTTTGACAATTCAGTTATGTGTCAAATGAATTATCTCAGGCCAGTTCTTAATCCATGTCACATATTAACCACCTCTTCCCATCTTGTATCACACTGTCAAAGCAAAATATCAGTGTAATTGTTTCTATATTTTCAAGCAATGGATGGATCAGAAATACTGGTACAGTAAAACAAACCATCCTCTTTTAATTTATCAAAATATAGAAACATACATTTACTCCTCAGTGAATAACATATTGGTATGTGTTAGGGACCATGTGATTTTGCTGAAAGACCTACTCGAGGAGGGTTAGGATAATGCTGTCTATGGCTCAAGACTCCATTTTGCCTGCATAGAAATTGTGACAAATAGGTGGAAGCCTCATGGTGGGAAGCCTCATGGTTAACGGTTCCCACAGCTGGAATGTGTAAATACATTCCATTCTCACTAGAGATAGGGAACAGGGGACCCAGGTGTGCATGCCCTGGCCCCCTGCACATATAGGGCTGGCAGGCCTGGAGAGCGGGGCTTCCCCCTCCTGCACTGACACGGGAAACCTCGCAGTGTACCAGCTCTGAGAATAAATCTCTTTATGCATGAAGATCATGGCCAGCCTCTGATTAACCTGTGCTTACCTTGGAATCATACAGTATGAAATGCATATG
Source organism: Atrichornis clamosus (assembly GCA_013400975.1). Taxonomy (NCBI): domain Eukaryota; kingdom Metazoa; phylum Chordata; class Aves; order Passeriformes; family Menuridae; genus Atrichornis; species Atrichornis clamosus. The sequence goes on from WBMZ01004181.1 coordinate 75,272, forward strand.
ATGTTCTATCCATTCAATATCAGGATTCTATTCTACTGTCTATGCTCCACTATAGCTGCAAGTACCATCCTCAATACATGACCTGTGACACCCTAAGGAACATCATTGCTGTGCCTTTCCACCACGACCTCTTTTAACAGTCCTGTCATTTCTACATGGGGAGGTATAATATGCTGGTTTTGACTACAGGAAAAACTGAACTTCCATCACGGTTTTTTTCACAGATTCATGTATCCTTTCAGATTGCATCCTTGCAAGGTGGTCTAACAACATACTAGTTAAAACTCTAGCAAGCACAGGATAAAATGCATCTAAAAAGAAAGCCTGGGATGTAGTTTTTTTGCTTTATAAGAGATTTAACCCACCTGCTAGCCTCTGTATGAATAATGGAGTGACTTGTTCTGATGAAGAGAGGGAAAATACCAAAGAAGTATTTGATGCAACATTCAGTAAGTACCCAGAATTACTTTTAAAACTATGCTATAGTCCCTATAGCTGGTAAGCCATGAATCATAGGTACAAAAGTCTGTGGAGTCTGGGAGTATGATCCTAAGCTAAATATTTATGTGCTCGTTTTAATAATATTAAGTTTGTAATGTCAGAGTTGAGAAGAATGTGCTTAGTAGTTGCTTAGTAATAGTGGCTTCAAAAGTCATTAATATTAGGCTTTTCACAGCTTCTCATTAAAAAAAAATCAACTGAACAGTAAGGGAACAAAATATTTGTCATTTTACAACCCAGTAATTAATAAAGTATGAAAACTTCTGACGTATGCCTATAATTCAAGATGTTCTTCAGGCAGGGAAGGTGTCGTGGGCAACCCAAAATGTTACCGTATTCCTTATCTATCTGTGCCCCAAATTATTATTGTCTCTTTAAGACCCTGCAGCTGGGAAACTGGGGCGGGTGTGGCACCACGGGCACCTTAAAGTCTGCTCGGAGAGGCAGCTCATGTTCTTTGGCCTCGTGGTTTTTGCCTCGCTGGGCTCTTAGTCTTTACTCAGGCAGAGCTCTCTCTCTGGCTGCTTGGTCCAGCTCTTGGTTTCCTGCTATGTAGCTGAGGCAGTGCGGGCAGAGGTTTTTACTTTCCGGTTCCCTGTTCGTTGTTTCTTTCTTGCTCGGAGAGGCCGCAGTGATGGGCTCCGGCTGCCGGGGGTGAGTTCCACAGGTGCCCGCCTGCCGCTGTCGCTCCGAGCGGGGCAGCCCCCGCTGCAGCAGAGACGGCTGCGGAGCTGCCCTGCCCAGCCGCCTTGCCTTGCCTGCTCCTGCCGTCCCTGCTGCGAGCGGGGCGAAGCCCCTCTGTGGGTTTCAAGCCCTTGATCCAGAGAACAGCAGTCGGTGCTCCGGCCGTCGGGCAGGTGAGATGGGCGGAGGGGAGCACGGACACCAGCTTTGCCTTTTCCCTTCGAACGCGCTCGGCTGCAGAACGCTATCCTCGGGGGGTGGCCCCGGCACTTTGGGTCTCTCTTCTGGGCAGTCCACAAGATTCAGCAGTTTTGTATCTGATGGTTATTTGTTGTTATTTCTTGACTGTGGCTGTTCCTTATAATAGTAAACTTATTTTTTCACTGACATCTACTCATATTAGTTCCTTTTTGGTGGGAAGAAATGTGTTGAGCCTATAAAGGAAGACAACTTATTCCAGAGTGTTCTTTGAATTGTCTTAAACCAAAACAGAATATTATCAGACTGTCCATGGTCTGGTTTTTTCTTTCATATGGGGACAATTTTCAGTGATCCAGAATAAATTCTGACACATTTTGAAAAACTGCACAATTTGCAGAGAGCCGTTCCTCATTCTGATGACTTATATTGGTGAAACTTGTTCTGTGCATGAAACTCTGAAGTGTATCCTATTCCCAAATCAACACTTCATATTGTTGCAAAAGTAGTAGAAGTGTCAAGCTAAAGATTTAATATCGTAATTATCTGAAACCAGAGCAATATTTTAGCAATCACCATCAGAGGTGCACCTGGTTCTGCTGAGAGTTAAATTCATACAGAACTTACACTTCAGATTCCAAAAATGGGATCACGGAAGTTGAATGAACCCATAGAAAACGTGGCCTGTGCGAGAAACCTCCATATTTGCCTTTGGGATAGAAGACTTAAAATACAGCTAGCAAAAGAATGTTCTGAGGGAAGCATCAACCAAAAAATTTTTTCAAAGACTTAAGCAGACCCAGTTGTAGAATTTTAAGGGATTTCAGAAATCCACTTAATCCAGTTCGTTGCATTGCAATTTACTGACAGACTTTAAAAAAATAAATAAAAAATCAGAGTATACCCCCAGAAATCTAGTACTTTATCACTCTCTAGACACTGAACTCAACTTCAACCCAGTGTGTTCCCCAATATCTTTTTCTCCTATTTGATCCCACTTATTCTTGCTAATCATACATCTCTGTAAACCTGTTCCTCATGGAAGCAGGTCTGGCATAAAAAATTTAAACTGAAGGTACTAGAATTCTTTGAAGCAGTCACTTAATTTTCACACTTTTGTATTACCCTACTTATGATGCTCTGGTACATTCTTTTAAAATTAGAAAACTGAGTATCTAAGATGTTCTTGCTATTTTTAAAATAGTTTTTCAAAAATGGAAAACAAACAAGGTTTGGGAAATGCATTTTCCTAACATACAAATATGGAAATTTCAGAACCATCCAGAATCAATTCTAAATTATTCCACAGCTGTGGAAAACATAACTTTCACTCAAACTGACTACTTTAACTGTACTCTTTCCTCAATTTTCTCCTCATTTCAGTTAAGAATTTCCCTAGGCATTAACTGTGTTCTTATATACATTCAGAATGTCATCCCAGGTGTATGATATCCTAAATGATAAATGTTAATAAAATGAAGCAAAGCATCTAAGCTTTATATATAAATGGAACATGACTGAACTGAGAAATCTGGGGGGCATATGAGTTCTATTTCATTGGGAAAACACTGAATACCATTGTTTCTATAAACTCATTTGGCCCCTGAAATTCAGATCAGCTTCAGCCAGCAAAATTATCTGAGGTGTACAGTGTTTAATGGAGTTCAGCATATATCCCAGACTCATGTGAATACATACTATGATCATATTCATTGGGCAAAAAAACCCCCAATAAAAACAGTGCCTGGAGACTTGCAGTCTGTTTTTCCATTGCTCTGGGAAAGAAAGTCCTGCCAGAAACCCTGCAAATACTGAGAATATCTGTGCACAGTGGTTTTGCATGTCAAGCACTGCACTAATTGAAACATTAATGAAATTAGGTGTAGCCATAGAGTTCCTGACTTGCTAAAACAATTACATTTTTTAATTAAATATATATTGTTAACTCAAGAAAATCCAGGGCTTGCTGTATGAAACAGATTTAGCATTGCTATGCCAGTTTTGCCTGGACAGAATGAAACAAATTTAGCATTGATATGCCAGTTTTGGCTGGACAGATATCTTAATCTGTTATATATGTTTAAGACAAGATCTATTTCAGGGAATTTTGATCACAAATACATATTTCTGACCTCATGAACTCTTTTGGAGAAATTCATTATCCCAGCAGATAAACTGCTTTGTACGGAGGGAGCTGCTGCCAAATATTCACCATGTAAATTATTCTACTCTTGAATGTGTTGATCCCTTGGCAGAGATGAGCCCTAAATAACTGTCTCATTGCATGTTAACAGTTTATGTGGCTGGCTTTCAATTCTGTGTAATTTACTGAACACTAGAGAGCTTTATTACAAGGTTCAGGATAAATTAAATGAAAATCAAGTACAAATGAAGCATGGGTCATTCATGACCAGAATTCAAAGGGATGCTGGAAAGCAGGATAGCATCTGTTACAGCATCCAAGAAGACAGATGGATTTCCAGTGCATCTGTTTGTAGAAAATAAAATAGTTTGGCTGAGGTTTGGTTGTGTCTTGTTGGAAAATAAGAAAGATGTCCTAAAAAATTGGGCTAAGACTCATCTGGATACACTTTTGTTTCTGTCTTAGTGTAGACACAATCCCACTTTGAGTAGGAGAAAGAATGAGAAAGCATGAGATTTCACAGAGATGAAAGGAATAATATGTGAGATAATGTCTCCTCCTAATTGAAGGAACTCAGCTAAAAACAAACAAATAAGCAAGCAAGCAAGCAAAAATGCAAAACCCCCATGCAATCTCTAACCCAATCAGTGAGCAACAAGACCTACATATATCAGCAGTGCCAAAGGTACTGGACTTAATTTGCTATTGATTGGCAATATACAGTCCATTACGGAAGTACAAAATGTGTGCAAAATTATACCAGTTTAAAATGATACATTGTATTTATTTAGTACTGGAGTACTAAACAGCATGCTGGCACACTCATATTTAGTATTTAACATGAGTATGCCAGCACTATAAAAGCGACTAGGGTCAGCTGAAAACTGCAAAGCAAGACTTCTCTCTTTTTGAAGTTGATGCTTACAGTCTTAGTCTCAAGATCTATGTTTGACATTACTAACTGAAAATGAAAGAGTAAAGACAGAATGAGGTGTTCTGTACTTTTTCTCTCCAGTTGTGTCTTGGCCTTGCAGCCTGTTGGCTGTGCTTTTGGAGAGAATACGGCAACATGGAAATTTTCTCTGCAGAGCACCTGTATTGCTGGAGCCTGAAGGTGCAGAACTGATTAGTCTTGTTACAATTCCTATATATTCCTGTGCAACTAGTTCTTAACTGATGCAAGGAAAAGATGATTTTTAAGTTGTGTCTACTTACTAACTAGTTATTAATTTATATCTTACACAGGGGACAGATATACTTCAAGCCTTCTCTCCCACCTGGTGCAGTGAGGGGAGGGAGAGGATTCCCAGCTGCTAGAATCTGCATGGGGCAGCACTGACCCCAAATGAAATTCTCCTTGCCATAACTTTTTTTTCTCTTCTGCAGAAAAAGATAAGCAAGGAACGTGCTTTAAAAAAAGAGGCTTTTAGTTACTCTGGAAACAGACACCTTGTATTCTGGATAACTAGCCAAATAAAAAGTTTACCTTACTGAAGTATGATTCAGTTCTTTAAAAAAGAAATCACAGACATCCCATCTTTTCATCCTCTCAGACTCTCCAAAATATAACTTTGATTGAAATCCAGTGCCTTATTTAGGCTGTTCTGTTTTAATGTGTCAGATAATATCAAATAAAGGACACTCGCAAACACAATTCAGCTCAATATTTCTGCCTGCTTTAGCACAGACTGATGGAGTGCCTTAGACTGTCATTACATCTTTAAAAATAGAAGGTACATGAATAGGCATGCACCTCAGGTTTTTTAGAGAAATGAGTCACAGCTTTTCAATTATGTTTCTTTTCTTGCATCCTTTATTTTCAATTTAAGAAAAATACCTTATTTGTACATCCTATTGCATCCTTATCTAAATCCTGTGACCACAGTTAATCTCACTTCATGTGATTGGGTAACAGCAATAATAGCACTGTGAAAAGCAATAGGCCTCATTGTTACTGTGGTTTATTGAAGCAGATAATGAGATCTGGTATTTTATCTTGAGAGGAATATTGACAAGTAACACTTTACTTGGTAAATATTCTTGTCTATTAGTTGGATTCTCTGCAAAGAAAAATTCATTTTCTACTATGAATTCAACTTCACCAGTGTATTAGTGTATTCTGGGAACTGTTTCCTTTCTGTATATATGCTCTCTTCCCATATCATAATCAACAGTACATGGGATTTAACACCTTTCCCAAAATCTCAAAGTATTTGTCAAGTGTTTTGCAGGAATATTTGTTGCACAGATTTAGATAGGGAAACAAACTAAGAGGTAGAGACCTACTTTACATAATACAGTTAAAGAGCTAAAAGTATAATCTGCATATCCTGTTGCCCATCCTGGTATTCAGTCTGTCTGTTATAATAAAGCTTAAAGTACCAACAATATTCTAATTTTGTTGTTGCATTGCAATTTCTGTAATTGCTTTAAGTATGTTAGGCTGCTGTGAAAGACTGAAAAAGGCAGAGTACAGTTCTTGCTGTGAAAAAAAAAAATAATTTGGAAAAGGCAGAAACAGATTTTTACTTTATAAAATAACATCTGACTATGGGGTCAAGACTAAAGAGTCCCCAAAGTTCTTTGAAATTTTGATCTTAAAGAGTTTCTTCATAAGAAGCCTCAACTATAATGGCTTAATAAACTGTTGAAGGTCACAAACTCTTTGAAATGGAGTGTGAAAAATATTCCGGATGAAATGGCATAGGATGCTACATGACATAGAGGCTTTTGGCAATCCCACAGCTAAAAAATAATCAGGAATGCAAGATCTTAGCTTAGCCCTACCTTAGTTCCAATCTTTTCCCAAAGTAGTATCAGATCTTGATCTAAGCACTGTGAGGAACAAGTGGAAGACATACCAAGATGAAGGAACTGAATTTGCTGCCTGATTGGTATTAACCATTTCCCCTCATTTTGCACTGTATTAGTTGGGCTAGAAAAAGAATTGGAGTTGACAAACTTTAGTTTTTTATATTCTGGGAATGAAGAACATAGGCATCTTAATAACACAATTTCTGACTTGAGAGTAACATCAGAATCCAAACCTCAGTTCATAGTTCTCTAAAATGCTGATTGGGAGAAAGGAAAGCCTGGAAGCCCTGAGAAATAACAGGGTGATAAACTTTTGAGTTCATGTGCACAGCCTACAGCTATGATGGGTTTTGATTGGAATCACACAAACTATTGGAATACCTTCTAGTTAATGCATAATACACACCCATAAAATGTATTGAACTAATAAAAAAACCTTCTGGATTTTGCCATTCCCTACACCTCACCCATTACTACATATAGTGAGACCAGTGTGCTGGGGCATGTCCTACCTGCTTTTGCTCTGCAGTAATTTCCATGGCAAGGAGAACCCCTTGGACTTTTGCACAAAACTACTGACTGCACAATCACGTGGTGGGAAGGGGTCCTAGTGAGGACTGGCTGCCAAAAAACTCACCTGAGCATGTCTGGCAGCCATACATATATTGAGATGTCAGCTGTCTGAAGTTACATCTTCCAATGAGCTGCCTGATGTTTAGGAGATTCCAACAAATTGCTGTACACATGCTAAAATTTTCAGATTATCCATTGCACTCCATAAACTCTGTGAGTTCAAAAAAATTTCAGATTTCTGAAATTCTATTCAGACAAAGAGAGACCCCTTAAGTCATAACAACACATCCAACTCAGAGAAAGGCAAGACCATTCTACCCAGATCTGGTTGTCATACTTCCATTAAAATTATGGCACTGCTTGCCATGAGGGAAAGACATAACCACTATGCACGTAAACCATGCAAAACAGAATGCATATTCATTTATTAGGTTAAAATCAAAGTCGAACATGTACTTCTGAGACTGAAGCTAACAAAAAATCAGGTAAATTTGCTCTTGCCACTCCAGGCATTTTTTTTGAAACCTGTAGTGTTTGTGTGTGAAAACATAATGTTGGATTATGGCAGAAAAAAATTCCACGGCAAAGTGAGACACTGTAATGGATTTATCTGTGTGCTATCAGAAAGGTCAAAGGGAATCTGAAAGTATTACCTCTCTTATTTGGGTTGCACTCAACAGAAGTAAAGAGAAAAGTAATATCCTTCTGGTGCTTAAATACTGAGAAAAAGAGGAAAATTATTTGTGCCAGAATGGAGACACTCTAAGTACTGCCATTTACCCACTTGTTGATATTCCTTTCTTTTTTTAAATCTTTAATCTGAGTTTAATGGAATAAAATAATTGAAAATCGGACAGGCTCACAACAGCTCTCGTCAGACTTCTCTGTTACTTGGTTAAGAAAATAGGAAGTTAAAAATGAAAAAGGTACATCCACTCGGGGTATCAACAATTGGGAAAGCACAGTATTTTAAGTCTTAAAAACCACTATTTTCTCTGCACCCTGTCCCTGAAGATGAAAAAGTAGAATTCAATGTTTTTATGTGGAAGACACTGAGGAATGGTTTGTGGAGGAAGCTGTGGGATGTCTGCATTAAACAAGGAGGCTTTTAAATTAAATATTGTATGTAGCTGAAGGAGGAAAATATATTGAAATGACAGAAAAGGAAAAAAAGTTCAGAGTTATGAAGATACTATGAGGACTGGTGGAACTGCAGGGTGGGTAAGAAATGGGACACTTACAAGGTCACAAAGACCTGGGTAAGATATTTCACTTTTCCACCTGTCTTTTTTTCTTAATTTTAATTCTTAATTTTTATTTCCTTTTTTTTTTCATCACTGGGGATCTTTTCCTTATATTCTCACTATGTAAATATATTTACATTTACAGAAATGAGCATTTATTTACATTTCATATTTGCATGTCTACTTTTTTTTTGCCTGAAGACCTTGGCAGAGGTACCTCCAGTCTCCCATGAGAATTTATGGAATATACATAGCTCCCTAAATCATGTCTGACAGCTTCAGTAAATGTGGGCAGGTAGATTTTATGCTATGAAATATGCTTCATCCATAACAATTAAAGAGTACTGCACACGTTATGTGAGCGAGAGATGGAGAGTCAGTAAAGAGTTAAAGCTTCCATGGTAACCTCAGCAGTGAGGATGCAATTGGCTCGTTTGGCCCCTTCTGTCACATCTTGATTCCATGCCAACAAATCACGAACTGTCCATCATTCCACACATCTATTTTTAGAGCATCCTCAGCTGCTTCCAATAAAATGATGAATGATACATGTGTACAGAGGGCTTGTACTGGTCACAGAAAGGGCTGTTTCCATCTGAAATGCAAGGCTGGAGATCTGGAGCAAAACAACGTGATAAAGGTACTGACCTACAGTGAAATCAGATTAAAGGTTTTGGTCAAACTGCCCTTTGCTTTTCTTAGCAGCAACCTGTTCCTAACTAAAGGCAAATAAAATCTATGCCTAAGATGAACAAATATGCTTGCAGCTAACAAGGGAATTGTTCCAAAGGGCTGGTATACCTGCAGAGTCACTCTCAAGCGAGAGACAGTCAGTAATTTTGTGCTTTAAACAGGGAGGCATGCTAAACATGTTTAAATAATTATATATGACCACTGCAAACACAGAATCTTTAATAATGCATTTCTTTAGGAGACAGCTCTGTTTGTGCAGGATGCCCAATTAATATAGTCAAACAATGAACACGAATTGCTTATGTTGTACCAGCAGTTTTTTGGAGTGTCTGCACTACAACAAGAGCAACAAAGGCAAAATATATAGAGACAAATGGGGGAGAGACACTTTGTGGAAGGAGAAACATGGAAATAAAGTCCTTGGGTAGTCAGATGTGCACCAGCAGAAGTAATATCTTATCATGGCATGGAAACTCAATAGAAAACTTTCCACTCAAAGTGCCCTCAGTGTTACAGACTTAAAGAAGTAAAGCAATTCCTCAGTGTCAGCATCCTTCACAATGTTGCTTCTCCCTTTATCACATTTCTCCTTATCCTGAATGCTCTGCACTTAGTTTGCCTTACCCCAGTAAAACTTGCTAGACTTATAACTCTTAGGTTTTCAAGCCAACTTTAATATACAAACTCAGGTTTCTGTTTTATTTCATAATATATCCTGAAGACACACAGCTCCATCATGTCTAAGCACAGTGAATTAACTCAATATTTTGCAGGTTACAGATACTGATCAGTAACTAATTTTGAACTACTGCATATTCCCATTAACTTTATATAATTTAAAATATGGACCAAATGGTCTTTGGACAAGAGACTGTAGATTTTTAAAGCTGTATCAGTCACAAACTGCTGTTTAATTTTTTTCTAAATGAAGTCAATTTGCTTTTAGTGTTCAAACATTTTATACATGTGTACCAATGTATTTCTCAATACATGCAGGCTAGCAAACTGCAGTTCTCAGATGGTTTTCCTGACAGACAGAATATCTTCTGAAAAATCAGAACAGTAATATTCTTTCAATTCCTCTATTTCATTTGCTTATTTGCCTTTTTACGTGACAGCAGAGAGCTTTTTCATACAAATAGGTAAATTCCTATTTTAATGCATTATATTTCCTTAGAAGCAGGAAAAAGTTCATTTTTACTATTTCCTCTTCTATAGATTTCTTTTCTGAAAGCAGTAAAAAATATTGATAATTGAGGTATTATATGCTTTAAAAATTACAATTTTTTTTAACAAAAGAACAGATAAAATTATAATATTGATTTTGTCAGAAGTTCCAAAGGAAATCATAGAATTTTTGCTTCATCAATATTATTCTCTTGTCCTTCTACAAAAGAAGTCTTCCTCAGCTATGAACAGGGCTAATTTTAACATTTAAGAAAAGATTCCTTTTTGTTTTCATACTACTGGGAAGTATTTGAATTAGACATGATAAAGACATTTCATAAGAATGATTCACTTGCAGCTATCTTATTCAAGACACGTTGCACGTACTTTGTAATGAAAATTCATAAACTTGTGACTGTTTAAAAACAAATTAAAAAACCCCCACCAAGTCCATAACGAAAAAATAATCAGAGGATACCTTTCCAAAAACCAGTCAAACAATTTTACAAAATCAGCTTATCCGCTTTGTTACAAACTTAATTATAAGTGTGTTCAAATGCAGTATTCCCTTAGTTCATACATGAATAGAATTACCTCAAATTGCTTTTCTCTCAGTCATTTCACATACTGATTGGGCACCAGTAAGAATTCATTTTCAAAGCTCATTAAAAAGTTTAGGGTTTTTTCAGGCTTGCAAAGCCTCTCAGGTCCTTAGTATTAAGCTGACATAACTGCACAGCAAAATAAGCACCCAGCTCATTAGTAAGATCAGCAAGCAGAGAGGCACTTTCATCATATTCATAAACACCAGGTTTATACTTCAGAGAGTCACGACTATTGTGGAAACTGCAGAACCCAGACAGGCATAAAAGGGCCATCTCCTGGGAATTGCCATGGCATGAGGTGGAATAAAATGTACTCCTATAACTCCTCATTAGAGGATGTTGAATTACGCTGAGTGGATGCTTTCATCACACGACATCTACCTTCAGAAAATTTTAGTTAATTGTTCTCACCATCACTGCCAAAGCTCTAAAAGGAAGCAAGTGAAGGAAGGGAGAAAGGAGGAAAACAGAGACCTGTTTACAGGTCAGGGAATAGTCAACTGGGTTTGCCCAGCATTGTGTGCTGCTGCCTGCCCTCCTGTCAGGTACCTCTTTCTCCAGGAGAGGGGAAGGGATTTCTGACCTCTTTCCAGTCCCTCATGGATCATTAATGAACACTAACACAACTGAAGTGAAATTACCAGTGAGTCTTTAGAAAATAAATGTTTTATAGGTTTATAATTTTTTTTGTATTTTCTCTGATATTCCTTTTGCATTCAATGCAAATAGAAGCATTTTTGACTTAAAGAAAATATAGAATCACTTAGCTCCATGCTGGCCATTCTGTCAGCACTGCTTATCTTGTGTGTCACTCTGAAGTATTCTGTGAAAATACTGATGTACAACTGATGGAAGTGTTCAATTATTGTATTATTGATACAGCATATATGTATAATTTAAATTCACAGGCAGCAATTCTTTGCTCCTCAAAGCATCTAGATTTATTAACAGAGTAAGTTTCAGCTCCGTGTAAACAAGAGTGATAACATGAGGCTTTCAGAAAAATATTTGCTTGAATAAAAAATAGATAAACATGACCCTTTTCATGCTATTGTTAGTAATTTGGAATATTTGCATAAATGTAAGCAAAGATGGATTATTTTAAACAATAGTCACTAATTAAGAGACTGAAAGAAACAAAGGACTAATAACACCTTATAACCCAAGATAAGCATATTAGCATACTGTATCTCATATCATTGTGGTTATGTCAGGAAGACAAATAATCCTGGTTATACCTGTAGCAGTACTGTAAATAATGCAATCAGTCACAGCAAGGGACCTTTGCTTGCTGTTCACTTTTTACATTAACTCTGATTTTTAAATTAGGTTTGTCACTGAAATGTATATATGTATGAAAATGAATAAAATTTGTTGCAATAATATGCAAGCTAAAGGATCTCCCTGCAACTGAGTTACTAGCTGCCATTTCCTAAAAGTAAGTAATTCTTATGCACACTTCAATATAACTCATACTGCTGGAAGAGAATGGCAGATCATTAATAAAGTCAATTTTTCAGATGTCTTGCCAGAAAAGCTGCTTGCTTTTTACATGACAACAAAATCTTTTCCAACTGAACATTTCTGAGGTTTTTTTTTTTTTAATTAGCCAAAGGCTAAAAAATTACTCACAAGGAAATAATACAAAGTCATTTAACTTCAGTTAGTGCTGGTTGGTGCTAATTAATAGTTTGTGGCTATTTTGCATTATATGCTTTGGGACATGTGCTAAGTCCTGAATACTAGCAGAGGGCACAGGTGATATTGAAATATTTTGATAATTTTTTTTGGGATGAGCCTGTGAAAAGCAGTGGTTTCACTTTCCAAGGACTTCTTAAAACTAAGACTCTCTCATTACTTAACCCTGAACTTACTGAACAATGCTGTTACCACATTTCCCATGCACAATTAATAAAGTTAGCTACTCTTCTTAATAAAAATCTACAATAATCTAGTCCCTTCTGAGCAGTAGTACTTGAAGAATTAATTCGTTTTGTCTCCCAGTAAAACTTAAGCTTTAATGTTATGTCTACTATACATAAATGGAGAAGACACGGGGGAAAAAAATGAAAACAAGATTCAAAAATGTCCTTTCTTTCTAGTTTTTCGGTGCCCATCCAGGATACCTTTGTAAGTACCTTGTCATTTTCTCTGTACATCCATACACTTGTCCTGGGAATTTGGCTAGGCACTGGAAATCACTGCATCCAGCAAAAACAAAATGAAGTGCATACATTAATTGCTGTTGTTCCCTACTCAAAAGGTGGGGGCATCCATTTCTCAGGCTTTGACCAGGCCCCCTGACCTGTATATTGACAGCACTCTCTTTGCTGATTGAGGAGAGACCATGACAAGGTGGTGTTGCGGTAATACCAAATTGTTTCTTCTCTAATAGTTATATGGAAGTGAAAAAGACAAGTAAGGCTCTTAAGGTAAATTCTACTTGGAAATCTGGGGAAAACATGTGCTACCAATGTTACAATAAGACAGGAAGCATTCAAGGGCATTTTAAAATTGTATCTCAGAAAATCTTAGCATGAAAATTGAAGGCTACTCTGATTTTTTCCTACCTCTTCAAAACATTCTATATCAAACAAATTTGACCTGTGCTGCATGGTGGGTATATACTAGTAACAGCAGAAATCTAGTTCTTTAATTCATTGTACTATTATATGTGGTTAGAAAGATTTATTTTAATGACAATTTTTAGAGTAGGTTAAACACTGAAATTTGCCCAGAATCAAACACAGAATAAGAAATTACTTATTTTTGAAAGTTATTTATTTTTGATAATGACTTAATTTTATACTATGTAGAAAAAAACTAGCAGTTTGATTTCAAGTCAGCAACTAAGTGAGGGATTCAAGTTTCAAATTCAGTTGTTCTATTTTATAAGTCTCCTAGCCCCAAAAACAAAGAGAGGGAAGCAACGCAATGTGATTTGTGACTTTTGGAGACCAGAGAAAAAGAGCAGTATTTTGTGGGTGCTCAGTGACAAATGTTCCCAGAATGATGCCTTAGGCTTACAACGTTGATGTGAGTGGAGATTTGCACTCTAGGTTCTGCCTGGAAAGTACAGAAATAAAACCTGCTACCATTTCAGTTCTTAGTTTACCATAGCCATGAAATTATTAAAAAAAACCCAAAAAAACAAAATAAAAAGAAATTAAAAAAAAATTAAAAAAAATAGAGAGCATAAAGCACTACAATCTGGAAGCCCCAAAAATGTTCTCTTGCTCCTGAAAGCCAGATATTACCCCTGTTGTAAAATGTTCAGCAAATACTGGAAACAGGAGTTTAAGTCAATGCATCATGACTTTTTCTTGCACTGACTCTGGCCAGTGTATATGCCACCTCCACCTTACATTTGACAACAGTGACTAGCAGTGGCATCTGGCACACTTGCGGTGGTTCTGAGTAAAGATTATGAAAAGCAACAACCAATTTGACTTCAAATCAAAGGAATTTTTTTCTAGCTGAGAGCCTCACAAAACAGAGTTATATCTGGATCAGCTGAAAGAATTCATAAAGAGGATGATCACAACCACGCAAACCTCCCTCTCAACTATTTCTGTTCACTCTCTGCACTTCAGCACAAGAGTGTGCAATTACCCAAGCTGGTGGCGCTCCCAGGGCTCTCCATGTGCTTGTTAGCACAAGCATTTAGAAATGCAGGGATCTGAGAGAAAAGCTGATCCTTTCCTCACTCCTAAATCAAAGAATCGAAGGAAATAAGGGTTCAAGTGCCCTACTTCCTCTCGCTTTCTCCACAGATGGGTGTAGTTATCACCATCTCTGACACAACAAAAATGATGCAGGGCTGCATCTCCTGCTGCTCTCTGTTACCATCTGAATTGAAGGAAGGAGAGAGAGCCCTTCAACTCAGCATCCTGTTTCTTCACATCTGTGTGGCTTGTGCTGGGCCAGGTAAAGAAAGGATGATACACTGTTCTCTTCCATTACTTATTTAACAATTCCTATAGAAACAAACTCAGTAGAGAAAAAGGGTTCTGCTTCTAATATGTCTTCCCTCTCAAATACGTAATTATAAAACTCTTTTTCACATAAAGCTAGTGAAGTTCAAAAGACAGCAAAGCCTTATCTCTCCTCCCAAACACTGAAATTAGTTTTAACAAGAAAGAAGTCTGTGCCTGCTGTTTTGGGAGTAGGAAGGAAAATTCTTTTGAGAAAAGTGGTGATAATGAAACCATCCCTGCTTCAACTCACCTTTCTTCTTCAGCTCTCAATCATTTCTGACTCTGTTTCACCTCTGCTCTTCCTTCAGTTATTGGCACATTTTGCTTTCCTCCCTCCCAGGCCACATGAAATCTCTAGGAAACTCTGTAGAGCTAAAGGCTTATTAGGTTAATAAATACTAATTGACAAACTCTTGCATAATATGGATACATGGTTTTTTTCTCCCTTAGTACTGATTTGGTAGTTCGGTTTGGACCCCTCTTAGTTAGAGAGAGATAATTTTGTTTTTACTTTGCTAAACTGACAACACTGTACAGAACAAAGGTTAACCAAATAGTTTTAACACTACTTTCAATGTCTTCTCTTTGCCATATGCATTTCAGCTAACTTTGTCCATAAAATATAGATAGCAGTTCTTTTTCTTGAAGGATCTGTCAGAATTTCAGCCATGACTTTCTTTTCTCTGAAGTGCTCTTTTCCATCAAAAACTATTTCCTTCTACAATGGTAAGGACTGTTTTAAACCAGGAAATTCATACCAAGAAGTTTGTAAGTAACTTTGGAACTACTCAGCAGGGACCAATGAAAAACTTGGATGGGAGAAATAATGACAAGTAAACGTACCAATTTACATGTAGCAGGAGAAATAAACTTCTTACCTAGTTTGTCATTATAGATTTAAAGAGACATCTCTTCAATCTTACTCTGCAAGAGTAACTTTTCACTAGAGGCTAGAAAATGTTCAAGTAACACCTGAGATAGTTAAGACAGTGCTGTACCCTTGAAGACCTAATAATCTATTTTTGTTTCCTGACTTGTTCAAATTAATTGTAAGTGGCTCTGTATTTTACTAGCTTCTCGTGGATAAACTATTCCTGATTATCTTATAAGTACTTAGCATTTAAGTTTTGACTGTAGCCCACAATATTTCTTAATGAATTAACAATGCAGGTGAGATACACTCAGGTATTTTTTTTCTTGCAAGTTGAATCTTCAGCTTGACAGCCAAGAAAGAATAAATCTTTTCAGAGCCACTCCTATAGGAACTATGGCATACGCAAGGTTATACATATAAACAGAAATAATACTAAAGTCATCATTTTAAATGAATTACTAAAATCCAAATATACAGAGTAAAATGATAGTAAGCACCATGAGTATTATAGTAAGAAAAGTGTATTATAGTAAGAAAAGTGTATTAATTGAATGATATTTCCTTAGTGTATTAATTGAATGATATTTCCTTTGAGACAAACCTCTTTTTTCTTTTTACTTGCACAGCATTCTTAGCTGAGATCAGTGAAGTTGATAGAGCTACAAGGCCTTTTCAAACACTCAGTGAAAATCAATTAATTAGTACTGTACAAGGATTCTCAGAAAATTCTAAATTTGTTTCCAATAGTATTCCTGAAGATGAAGGGTTCAGATGATCTGTCTATACTTCCCATAAAAGAAAACCTGTAAAAGTATTACTTTTGCAAAAAAATAGTGAAAGAAGATACATGAAAATATGTGATTACAGAACATGCAAGGAGAGTAACTCCCAGACAAGAAGAAAGTATAAACATCATGGGATGCTTGCCAAGTTGGTGAATAATCCTCCTGGAAACTATGCTAATATTCATGGAAGATAAGGAAGTGATTGGTGACATCCATACATGGCTTTACTAAGGGAAAATTGTGCCTGATAAATTTGGTGGCCTTCTATCATGGGGTTACAGCATTGGTAGATAAGGGAAGAGCAACTGGACTTGTGCAAAACATTTGACAGTGTCCCACACGACATCCTTCTCTCTAAATTGGAGAGACATTGATTGGACGAATGGACCACCTGGTAGAAAGAATTAGCTGGATGGTCACAGTCAAAGAGTTTTGGTCAAGAGCTGGGTGTCCAAGAGACCAGTGATGACTGGTGTTCCTTAGCGGTCAGTATTGGGACGGTGCTCTGTAACGTCTTTGTTGGTGGCATGGACAGTGGGATTGAGTGCACCCTCCACCAGCTTGCCAACAAGACCCAGCTGTGTGGGGCAGCTAACACACAGGAGGGAAGGGATACCCATCCAGAGGAACATGGACAGGCTTGAGACGTGGGCCTGTGCAAACCTCCTGAAGTTCAACGAGGTCAAGTTCAAGGTCCTGCACCTGGCTTGGGACAACTCCCAGTATCAAAACAGGCCGGGGTATGAATGGGTTGAGAGCAGGCCTGCCAAGAAGGGCTTGGGAGTACTGGTAGATAGGAACCTCAGCATGACCCATCAATGTGCACTTGCAGCCCAGAAGGCATAGGCATCCTGGGGCTGCTTCAAAAGCAGCTTGGCCAGCAGGGCGAGGGAATTTGTTCTGCTCTTCTACTCCACTCTTGTGAGACCCCACCTGGAGCGCTGCATCTGGCTCTGGGGCCCTCAAGATAAGAAGGACATAGATCTGCAGGTGTGAGTCCAGGGAAGGTCCACAAAGATGGTCAGAGGGCTGGAGCAGCCCTCCTACAGAGACTGGCTGAGGGAGCTGGGGTGGTTCAGCCTGGAAAAGCCTCTGGGGAGACCTTAGAACAGCCTTTACAGTACCTAAATGGAGCCTCCAAGAAATCCAGAGATGGATTTTTTACATGGCCAGATAGTGATAGGACAAGGGGTGGCCTTAAATTAGAAGAGAACAGGTTTAGATTAGACATTAGGAAGAAATTCTTCCCTGTGAGGGTGGTGAGGGACTGGAACAGGTTGACCAGAGAAGTTGTGGAAGCTCCATCCCTGGAAATGTTCAAGGCCAGGTTGGATGTGGCTCTGAGTAACCTGGTCTAGTGGGTGGCATCTCTGCCCATGGAAGTGGGGCTGGAACAAGATGATCTTTAAAGTCCCTTCCAACCCAAAACATTCTATGATCCTAGGAATGACAAGTTACCAGCTTATAATATAAAAAGAAGTACACATCTCTGTCCATATAAATCCAAGAAAAATTAGATTGAACTGTGTCAGAATAGGTGAAAAGAAAACGACTTCACTCTTCTTTGAAATCCTGTTCTCTTCCATGAAGACACTGACATGGCAGACTTTCCCTTTGTGAGAGGTCAGGAAAGGTTGGCTTGCTTGTTATAGCAAAATGATGGGTAAAGATACTAATGCTGGCAGTAGTTGAATGAAGATGATAAATACAAGGGAGAGAGATAAGCTATTTAAACTGACAGAAGAACCAGTGATTAAACTGCCCACTAATAAGTTTAGGCAGGGAATCAGAAAATTTCCTTAGATTTGCTGAAGACTCAGCCTTAGACATACTGCTTTTCCTTTTTTTTTTTTCCTTTTTTCCCCCTTCAGTAGATTTGAGTCTAACTGTGGTCTTTCTTGCAGTCTTCCTACCTTTGATAGGTATTAAATTAGGTTCTACGTCTTTGGTTCTGTCCAGATTAAATACATTTAAAGCAGAGCATGACACAATGAGGCAAAGGAACCAAAGGCATTTACTTTGTCAGTTTTTGTCTCCCACACGGTTAATGACCATTTAAATGCTGGAAAAAAAGTTTTGAAAAAACCCCTAAACATCTGGACAGAAACCACTTGTTCACTCATACAATTAAACCAAAAAGATATACAGGCTCTGAAAACATGGCAGTACATATATATGCCACTTTACAGTATTATAAAGCCAGTTAGATAAATGGAAAAACTAGCTTTTCTTTCTGCAGAAGACTCTGTATGGACAGAAATAATTGTCTAAGGTGATGATGGAAAACATTTTAAAAGTAAAATAGACCTATAACCTCATTCCTTCCATTGTTCTTCTGTTGGAATCTTCCCTCTTGTGAAGAGATCCAAAGCCTCACTTTAAATGAGAAGCTTTTATTACTGTAAAATTATTATTGTAATTATTAGTGTAAAATTTATTATTTATAGCAATGATGCTAGACTTTGTGGGCTTAAGTCTGACTTCTTTCTCTCTACTGAATTACATGCACATACAAAAACTTCGAAAGCCATTTAAAGTGTTTCCCTGATAACTGTCCCGTATATATATTTTAGGCCCAGGTTTGTTTGCATGACAGTGATTTTACAGATCTAGGTCTTGCTGTTAACTTTCTGACATAGGCATCAAGAGGACACTTCACTCTCACAATAAAGCTGTGACAGTTTTAGGTATTTGTTGTCAGAATGCTTTTATTTTCAATTCTGAAGACATTGTTTATTTGCAATAAAAATCACAGGGCAAGTCAAATTTTGATAAGGGAGCATATCGTGAGATGCTGTTGACTGTGTCACAAATACATCTCTAATTTTTAAGTTTGCTGTTTTCCCTCTAGCTTCACTGGCTTTTATAGTTAGTGCTTTTTACAACTAAGGCAGCTACTGTATAGCTGGGAGCCTACAGGGGTGAGCATTAAATCACAGCAGGTGTTCAAGCAAATTGGATACATGGGTGTTTCAATCAGTGGGAATCATCTTTTTAAAATTTAGGTGTGATGCATATTATTTTGAGAGGAACTATCATAATAATGTGTAATTCCTACCTTAGTGAGCATAGGGGATGATTTAATCAAAGAAAAAGTGAGTGTTTCATATTTAGCTGGGAGATTTGGCAATCTTCCTCCTGCCAGCTAAAAACACAGGCTGTGTGCTGAGCTATCCACCAGGCAATTTCACTCAAAAGAAAAGAGAAACATTTAACTTTATCCTGCAGAGGGTTGTGCCACTGACCTCAGGTCCACCACCTCTGTTAGCTCCAGCACTCCAAAGGTGTGCTAAGTGGCCCAGAAACCAACCTATCCTCAGTTACAGCTATGTTACAGCTCAATTTTCTTCATGGTTGAAACCCTTTGGTAACAATCTGGGAGTGTGCACCCTCTGCAGGAGCTTTTAACCCTCTCTGTTATGTCCCAGCACTGAATCCCACCCTGGTGCTACAGAAGCAGGAGGAAGGACCTGCGGTTTAGCTCCCTGAATTTGAAAGTAACATTTTCTACATGCTAGGTGTATATATATATATTTTAAGAACCCTTCAGCACTGAGCACAGTTGTGCCCAATAACATTCATTACAAAAGGCATTCGGTACTAAGAGCCAAAATAAAGACTCCCTGTGCCTTCTTTAAAGCTACTTTTGAACTCATAATCTATCTTCTAACAAAAAAAAAAAAAAGCAGTGACCTACAGAGTACCACTTCCCTGATTTTCAGGCAATCTAAATAAGGAGTCCAGTAGCTTGACTATCAAACAAGAATCAGCTTCCCTGCAATATCCTCACTCAAAGTGCAGTCGTTCAGAACTTGAGTTTCTTCACATTTTTTCAGGTATATTTAGGCAGGTATGTGAACGCATATACTAAACGCTGAAACAATTTCAGGTATCAAAAGCTGCTAATTGATAGTTAAATGTGAGCTTATTTTTCATGTGAAACCTTTGTACGGTATTCATTGTTGAAATAATGGTGATCATTTTCTTTGTGACATTCTCTTGAGGAATTTTAAACAAAGCGTTCAGTAATTGCTTAGTTCGTCAGACCTGCCTAGTAATTTTCCACTGTATTAAAAGGCATTTGTTACTGAGAGTGATGGAAAAAATGTACATGTCTTCTGGATGGAGCTTTTACTTATTTTCAGTCAACATAATTACCTTTTATTAACACACCTGGTATCTGAACAAAAGCATACTTTTTATTTAATTGACTAATACATTCCTAGGTTCATATCTGTAGGATATCTATTCCCTTCAAATTACAATGAACAAACAAGATTGGTTATGTGGGCAATACAATGTTTTTAGTGTTTTTGAAAAAAAAAACCCAACAAACTCTACTCACAATAAAACAATGTTGTTTTAGAGGAAAACCTAATCCAACAAACTGAATTTTTAAGTAAGGTTTAGAAGAACAGAACAGTATCAGTGCTAGAAAAACAATTTTTGTAGCATACGTTTTATATTCTGGTGACTTTGTCCGTTAAGCAATATTATAAAGGGCATTTATTATTCAGATATTGAAGATATCTATTGTTCAATAGAACATCAGGGATTATCTACCTAAATGTCATCTATAGCACTAACTATTATGTGATTGCCGTGGTTTAACCCCAGCCAGCAACTAAACCTCACACAGCCACTCACTCACTGACTCCCCTGGTGGGATCAGGGATAGAATCAGAAGTGTAAGAGTGAAAAAACTCGTGGTTAGGACAAAGACAGTTAAACAGGTAAAGCAAAAGCCGTGCATGCAAGCAAGTAAAACAAGGAAATAATGCACCAGTCCTCATGGGAAGGCTGGTGTTCAGCCACCTCTGGGAAAGCAGGGCTTCATCACACCTAACCGTATTTTGGGAAGACAAACACCATCACTCTGAACATCTCCCCCTTCCTCCTCCTTCTCCTAGCTGTATATGCTAAGCACAATGCCCTGTGGTATGGAATACCCCCTGGGTGAGTTGGGGTCAGCTGTCCCAGCTGTGTTCCCTCATGATGCCTTGTGCACCCACAGCTTCCTCAGGGGTGGAGTGGTGTGAGGAGCAGAAAAAGCCTTGGCTCTGTGTAAGCACTGCTCAGCAACAGATAAAACATCCCTGTGTTATCTACACTGTTTTCAGTACAAATCCAAAACATAGCCCCATACAAGACACTATGAAGAAAATTAACTCCATCCCAGCTAAAACCCGCAGAGTTATGAAGTTTATTCCATTTATGAAACTGATTTTCCAATTGTGCAATGAAAACTAATACCCATTCAATACTTCTTTTAACCTGCACCCCACGTAGGGATTACAGTGAGGTCAGATGGGAGACCTCAGAGCAGCAGCTGTGGCTTAGGCCCACACCAGTGTGAGCTCCAACAAACATAATGCAGGTCCTTGTACCTTCAGCCACCCATGGCTTCATTAACTCTACAAAATAAGCCCTGCGATGTGTTCTGAGGCTTCACAATAGTAGAGGGCTTTTGGTACACATTGCTATTTGTGAGCAGCTGGTAAGAGCCGCTCTGCCGTGTTTACATGGATCAAAGATGTCCTGAGAACCACATCCTCCTTCCTTCTGCCTCCAAGAGACCCAGGACCACACTTATAAGAGCACACTGTAGTGGTTTCTGCTTTTCTTGCTGCTTCTCATCTGCTTTTGTGCAATGGCATATGCTTTGTTTGCAAAGGACTGGGGGTCTCCTGTAAGGCACTGATTCCACAGTACCAAGTCCCTTCAATCCAGAGGAGTGTGTAAAGCTGCCAGACTGCCGGCTAGCAGGTATGCAGGCAGATGGTGGGACGGGGGTAAACATCTTCTTCAGTAAGTTTTTAGGGACCATAAGTATGAGCACTATTGTCACATAGGTAAGAGCACAGATTCCAGCTCTAGCAGCCTTGCTCCAGCTGTTTCAACCCTATCACTGATGTCACTGTGTTCAGCATCTTGCCGTGGCCTGGCCCAGAGAAACCACCTTATCTGGAACAATGCAGGGAGCAGAATGCCATTTAATTACATCTATTGAATGCTCAAACACTGTTCCCTTGACATATTAGTTATTTAGGAATATTACAGCACTTTTAAAATGAGTTATTTAGGAACACTACAGCACAATTTCAAATTACAAACAGTAGTCTCACAGAAGGAACATTAAAAAAATTGATTCAATTTAACGTCAGAAAATTCCTTTTCCTTAGTAACTTACCAGAAAAAAAAAAAAAATTTTATTCCTGAAATTGAATGCAACTTATATAGGCTCATTTATCATTTTCCTCTAAACTTTGGAGCTACAGATAACTTTGCTTCTTGATATTAATTTAAAACAACAAAAAAGAAGTTAAAAAACCCCCTAAATTAACAATGAACAATTTTTTCAGTCAATATGACCAGAAGCAACTATTTACAATGGGGATGCATTTATATAACAGCTGTGTGACACTTCTCATAGTCAATATCTCATTTACAGTAAAGGCATTTTATGAGGACATGTAAAACATATTCCAGAAAAGGTAATTCCTTACTTCTCAACACTAAATATAATTTCTTCTCCCTCTGTGAGTTCAAATTTTAGAATTCTCATGCTTTTTTACTGTGTAGAAGGAACATCTGAATTCTAGTCTATTGTATTCTAACTATTTTTTGGGTGTCTCTTCCTATAGAATAATTTTCTTTTTTTCCTGCTTACTGTTTTTTAACATGAACAAAAGTTTCCAGAAGATGCATTGAAAAGCACGGTCCATTTTACTGTACTGTTGTCCTAAAGATACAGCTTCAGACAATTCTGATGCTGCTCAAGCACATACATGAGCAGCATCAGAAGAGAAAGCATTAATGAATTGTGTCCATACATTAAAGTGTCAACTAAAGTTGCAGAGAGTTTAAAATTCAAAAAACAGAGTAAAAATTTAAAAATAAAATCTTTAAAGTGCTAATTTATCACTAGTGTCTCTCAGTCTAATCAGTGATAGTAAACTGGAACCACTTGGTGAGTTTAAGAATACAACAGTATAAGGAAAATATAGTCATAAGTTTTGAGCAACTCCAATTAGATGCTGACACGAGGATGTGTTCCTAAGGCTGGCACAGAAGGAGACCAGAAGCAGAGGGAGCACTGCATTGAGCCAACTCAAGTCTGATGGGTTGCTCTCTTATAGTGCAGCATTTTATAGGTTTAGGGTCTCTAAAAGCTCTTTGCTGGTAGTAAACACGTTAGAGTACCTTATCTTGTTTTAAAAGATACTAACCTATATCAACCCGGGTAATCATAAAGTTCCATTCACTTACATTCTGGGCGTGGCATCAATACTGGACAAACAAGTAATAATGTACTTTTCATGGAGAAAAACCTGGCCTAATAATTTAAGCACTGCCTCTCTCCAGAGAGATTTGTGTTTAAATCCTGCTTAGCCACAAATACTTCCATGATTCAGGGCACATTGTTTAGGCTGAACTCAAAGTATCAAACTCACAGTTTAGATTGGAGATGCTCACGTTTCCAGACACCACTTTGACTGCCCAAGGCAGGAGGCACTTTAAACCTGTTGGATTCCATATTTGGGAGTGCAGGGAACACAGCAAGCTCAGCTGTGGTTTGGGGTGGTGCAGGAAATGCTCATCCACTCATAGCTGGGGACGGAATCCAGCACAATATTCCACTTTCGCCTGACTTTCCAAACACAGGATGGAGGGAGAAGAAAAGGAGGCAGGTTTGTTTTGCACAGTAACTGGGTAGATTAAGCAGCAATCGAGGAAGAGATGGTGCTGAAAATCATTTCCATCCTGCAGTTCATAGCTCCTTTACAACAGTTCATAGCTCCTTTAGCTCTTAATTGTCAGGCTAAGGAAGGGAGTCCAGCAGAGCATTCCTCACCTGCCTGCTGAATCAGACCCCAGTTTAGGACAGAGCCACCCTGTTAAAGAGCAGGGAACATGGTGTCCAAAAGAGTCTTCCTGCGACAGAGGACCTTGAGGGTCGGGTCTCTCTTCACAGTAATACTTACACATTTTATTCAACAAATTTTTGGTGATGATCTAAGTGGTATTATTTTTCATTCAGTATGGCTATAAGGCAAACTATTATTTGATGTATTCCAGTAATCCTATTAGTAGTAACAGGCAGCAGGAAGATGACTCTGGCTGTAGAAAAACACATTTTCAGGAATGTTCTATCAATTAGCTTTGCAATCATTATTTCTCAGTCACTTTATAGTATCAATCTTTTCACTGAAATTGGTTCTTAGTTTATATTTCTTTCCTAATAAAAATATTTTTACTTCTAGGAGCTTCTATGCTGCCCTCCTAAGCCTGTTGCTAGCACAGCAGAGCTAAATGAGAAAATGCTCAGCTATGTGCTTGAATTAGTTTCTGCTTTGACTCTAACTATAAATATTTTTCTATTATATAAAGAAATAGAAGTTCTTTAGGCTTTCAAATCATATTGTAAATCAGGATACTATACCACTATTATTCTGTTTTGTATTACTATATATTTGTATTATCATCTTTTTAATAGTAACTGTTATAAAGTACAATACTGTTAGAAAATAATACAGAAAAAGAAAATTTGGGGGGGACCTATTTTTTATATTTGTAACACTGTCTTCATATTTCATATTCATATTGTCTATTAATTTTTTTTTTGTCTCTTTTTTTAATTTATTCCACATATTTCTTTCTTAATAAATCTTCCTAGAGTAAACCAGATTCAAACAACTTTTTAAACCTTTTTTAGGAAAGACAAAAATTATGGATGCACTGATTTGCCATTTTTTAATGCCATGAAAACCTATATTCTTGCTAATTCCACAGAGATTAAAAACACTAAGTACTGGCCAAAAAAAGTGTAAAAGCTGGGTTTATCCTAAAACTGAAAAAAAAATTTTCAATTGATTAATATCTATGGTTTTCTCTATTAACTTGACATTATAATTAATTTGCCAGAAGCCTTAAAGTAACTTTTTATAGAACAAAAACTAAAACCCTTATTTAACATAAAAATTTCCCTGCTTGCGTTCAAATACTTTAGATGCCAATACAAAAATCAATGCAAGGGAGAACACGAAGGAAAAATCCTCTTTTCTTTTACCTCATACCTCTTTCAGTTGAATATTATCTAGTCTTATGACCAATTGTAGACTCTCTATCAAAATAATTTATAACTCTAAGCTCTTCTAAAAGCTGTTTTTATTTACAGTTAAACTTGTCGCTGCTGGGCATGCAGGCAGGGGGAGACAACCAAGGCAGATTTGTACCAATTCAAATATCTTAAACAGGGACAGCAAGTAAGTCATTGCAATCCAATTGTCCAAAGGCCTTATCTCTGGCACCCTGACTAATGAGGAGGTGACCAGTCAAGAAACAGAAAAAGCAGGCACTGAATATCAGAGTAACACAATCAAGATCATGGAGCAACACAGGCTTCCAACACCTCCTTTTGAGCTTTAGACTGAGAAAGAAGCAGTTGATGTACCAGCATGAAACTCACAACTTCTTGAATTGCTCCAGGTTAACTCATGGGACACACAAGGCAATGGCAGGTCTGATCCATGTTTCCCTCAAAACACAATACAAATGTATCACAATATAAAGCTGATTTAGTCTTCTTATCCCCATTTTCAAAGATATCATATTATGGTGTAAGGAATTCCCAACACACACACACACAAAAGTTCCACCACTTACAAGCACATTTTTGCACCCGAAATTCCTTTCTATTTAGAAAATAAATGCTATTCAGTTTAAAAACTATGATACAAAAAGTAATACTCTAGCCTTAATGAAGCTATGTAAGACAAGAACAAATATTTCCCAAATCACCACACGTGTAAGAATACTAGATATTTCTGAAGAAAATGCTTTATGCAATTCATAACTGCATGCAAAAAGCTGATACAATGCTATGTGATCGCACCAGTCTAAGAAGATCACAAAATTCAATTTCAAAAACCTAAAGACTTCATGTTAGCAGTGGAGTTTTATTGATGTCAACTTTCTGACTAGTGACACAACATGCTGGGTTAAGTATAAGCCTGTAGAATAATTCTGAATTCTGCTTCTGTGTTTTGCTTGAATGACTTTGAATCAAGTAAACATTGTGTATCAGCCAAAAGAAATCCACTTTGCATGACAGAATGTGTCCTTGGAAAAATTAAGCAGTGACACACTAGAAGGTTAGACAAACAAAGGGAAAAACTGTTTATACAATAAAAACAATGGGAAAAGTTGGGGCTTATTGACCTGTCAGTAAATCTGTCATCATGGGGTAAACAGTCTTCAGTCTGGATCAAGAAACACGAATGATCTGCTCTGGGAAGACAAGATAAAGTACGTAAGAGAGAAGCATCAGCTGTGGAGGAAAGCCTATTTCCTAGCAGAAATACAAAGAAAGAACTTCACAAGTGAGTTGCCTTAAATGCTACTGTTTTCCTTCTTTATTTCAATGATTAGTAAGAGAATAATTTGCATCTTTTATCTTTGCAGACAGAACTCTTCATTGGAACACAAGCAATCTCTGTCATAATGATAGGGAAAAAAAAAGTTCTTCAAGGAAAAGTTATGTGGAATTAAAGTTTTTAAGATGAAAACAGTAAGAGTGGGCATGATGTGGCCATCCTGCTGGATGACTAGAAAAATTTGTGGAGATCCTAGTTAGAGCTTTCCTGAACAAGAGAAAGTGGCAGTCTTAAAAGCATTCCTTTAGGGCCATCTAGAAACTTGAAAAATGTATAGTAGTTATATATTTAACTCTAAACTGTAGTTGGTTGTCTTTCTCTGCTATTCTACTACCTAATCAATGTCTTTTCATGGTTTTATGGTTTTGCTGCTTAGAGTGGATCTCTAAGACAGAGATGGAACAAAAACTCTTGAAGTGATAGATGCAATGTATTTAATTTATCACTTACTAATTTTTATGCAATGGTGTAATTTATGAGGCTTATGCTTAAAGCTTTAGTTTTTGGTGATACTGTTAAGAACAAAATCAAAGATTCAGGAAGTCACGTGTTTCACAGAGTATAGTAGCTATGCTATAACAATGTAATTTATTTTATATTAATGTAAATTATAAAACCTTACAGTTTTTAATTAAAATAGAGCAACTATTAAATAAACTGGAAAATAATAAATATAAGTTGATAATAACTTTAATATCTTACAATGTCTTACAAATCCAGTGTTTTAAAATCACATTAGAGAGAATGTGAAAATTATATTCCCTTTTCCAGGTTTTAATATCACTCATTTAAATACTTTAATTAAAATGCAAATTCATCTACAGAACAGATGTAAAGAGAAAAGCTTTGGTGAATATGGAATATCTGAGAAATCATTAACCAACATCACAGAACATGATAGAACATTAGATGCCTGCTACTGAATTGGAAATATGTTCACTGTGATGAAAAGATTATAAATTAAATCAGATAGCTGTACCACCTAGTGTTTTAATTTCCGGAAACCTCATTCTGAAACACTTTCTACTCTGAATAATAACTTCCATCATCATCAAAGGACTATTAAATCCTTAGTTTAAAACACTGACTCCTCTTTTTCTGATTTTTCACCAGTCCTTCCTGTCATGAACAGTCTGAACAGTCATGTTCTGTCATTTGGCAAGCAGTGTAATGCAATGCTGTTGATGTGCCATATATATGCCTATATAAATAAATTAGTGACAGAAAAGTAAAACTACTTCATGGGAATGTTATTGCTCAGCAAGGGGACAAAGTGATGGACTTGGAGATGTATTGACTTTCAGCAGATTTTATTAACTAAATAGTTTGTAGCCTTGAATAAGAGGTCTACAAACACATACATGGTATTTCTGTACAGATGTGCAGACAGATCAGACCCATTGCTCCTCACAGCTGCTGGAGCACCCCTAGCTGTGCCCATGCTGCTCAGACTACACCAACACCCAGCTGACAAGGTGTTGAGGTCCTTACAGTGACTGGTGCTTTGGCACAACGCCTTGCCTTGTTCTCTAAACACTCGTCTTAAATGTTAGTTAAATATGCATGTTCCTGTGCTTTTATCTGTATTTGTGAAGACAATATAATTAGGTCACATGGCTGTGCTTCCACAGGTGACATCTAAGCAACACCTTCCCCCTGTCACCCACCCACCTGTACCTGCCCACCACTACATCTCTCTCATGTATGAGAGCACCACTGCTTGTTACTTGCAGCCAACCAAACTGTGAACTGATGCAGCTTCAAATATAAACTGCTGCTCTGGGGAAGGTCAGGGGACAGCCCAGACTGCAAGGCCAGGTGCTTCCCAAGGCACCTGAGCCTGTTTAATAGTCCTCTCCATGGTGGAGCGCAAGGCCTGCTCCCCCTCCACTCTGTGAAACACCCCCTGCTACTCACTGACTTTGAAGTTCCATACAGTAACAAGTGCAGCCAGACTTTCCAGGTTATCTTCAAAGCTTAGGCACTTTGCTTTGGAAGTTTATGTTAATGCAATATCAAAGCCTGTAATAACTTTGCTATACATGTGACCACGAGCACAGGCATGAATTTTTAGTGTTTAGATCACACTGGGTTTTGACATTTAGTTTCTACTATCAAACTCTTGGGTGCTCATTAATTCATGGCATCATCTAAAGCTTAGAAGTGCAACACAACACATGGTCTGGTGTAGGGAAACACAGCCTTGTGTTACATCCTACATATGAGATGTGCAATTTAACTGTAAATGCCAAGATTCCTTGTTGGTTTGGCTTTTTTTTTCTCATGAATGAGCATGCCAATCTCAATTAACCCACAAGTTTTATTTAGAAAGTTAAGATCAGCATAAGATGTGAGCCACTTTCTTCAAATACAGACAACTGCAATACTTTTCCAGACACAAAAGTAGACAAAAATGCATGTTAACAGAGTGGTTCCAGTTTTCGTGGCCCACTCTCTCTTTGCTGACAAAGGCAGACTTTGTGACAATAAACAAGGGCATAATTTGTGACAATACTAGCTGTATACTGCAGTAGGATTTCAAAGGGCTCTCTTTAGTCCTATTTTATACTGCTATTGCCTAATAAAATATTTGATACACTACTGACATCAGCTGGATGTTAGGAGACTTTACACTTATAATCTGTTGTAAAGTAAAACTAATTCCTTAATTCATCAGCCTAGGATGTTGTGCTCACTATAATCTAATACAGCTGTCACCCACACAAATTTGACTTAATTATAAAGCAAACAATCACAGTCTTTTTACTCCTAAAGCTGTTCTGGTTAGCACCTTCAGATTCCCTGCTTTCCTGACCTGGGTCTCTTCCCAGCCTCTCACCCTCCCTGTCCACTCTCCTGGCACAACAGTACAAAGAGCTGGATGGGTCAGGGGTGGTCCAGCTGAAAAACAACTTTTTTGTTTCCCTTCCTTATTTTCCAGAAGCACTAATTGCCTGACCTAGACCACTCTGTGGACTGCATAACCATCACTTTGCATGCAATGGAGCACAACTGCAGAAAAGCTGGGGGCTCGATACTGTGGTAGAAATTGAAAAGCCTAGTCTGAACTTCCCATAATTGTTTGGATTTCCCCGCTTCAACTCTAAGGCAACCTGGGCTGCTGGGTACATATTCCATCCCACCTGCTGTACAGCAACACTGGCTGCCATGGATGCCTTATGAAGTGGAAGAGAGGATGGATTCAGCTGAAAAAAAAATAATGGCTGTGAGAAAGAGCTATAAGAAACTTTGGTATCTTTTATGGATGCAATAAAACTAACCACAACCAGATAACACAAAGACTCAAAAAAATAAAATGTAGGAAGGAGTTTTCTCTGTCATAAACATGGGCAATGAGACTACTACTTCTAAGCCTATAATTTTCTAAAAAAGACTCTGTGAAAAAACCAAATAATAAATGTTGAATATATAAAACGAATAGAAAAGAATACAATTATTAATTTAAAATGGATTGCTACTTTATTTTCCCTGTAATTATCCCCTGTTTATACAGAAAAGATTGATTATTATTATTACTATCTTAAAAAGAGAAGGGATGTTGAAAACCATCACCTTACTATTCTGTACCCACCACATTGACTGAACAACTAAAAAAGGAAAGAAAATCTTAGAATTCTTAATTCATCTGAAATATTTAGTGAAATACTTAGAATTTTTCTATCAGAGACTGAGCACTGAAAATTATCTTCCTGACTACTTGGGTGATTTATACATTGTTAAGTCTTGCACATTTGTTATAAAACAGTTATTCAAATCACAGTTGCTCAAATAGAGTCAAGTACTCTATACCAACAACCAATTTAGATATGTACAGATTCTCAGTTAAAAGGCTCAAGTACGTTCATCTGCAATGTAAATAAATGTGTGCTAGTCAAGACAAACACAGCTCCAGGTAGTCAGCAAAATATCAGCCAATATAAGACTTCTGCTTGAGCTGCAATTTGCAGCTGTTTGGACTCTCTCGGGTGATATTTTGATATATTGATCTTCTTTCTCATGGCTTTTCCACTCTGTACAGCCTTCTTCCCACCACCAATCCTAAATTTTCATTAAGTAGGTGGAAATGTAATACCTTTGAGGAATTCATCTTCCACCAAATGTGAATGAAATTAGATTATTTCAAACATTATCAAGTCAAAGATATGCCCCACACAATGCACACATGCATCCTATTAAAGATGTGCAGTGTAAAAATACCTGATACTTAATTTCTATAGGAAACAAAGTTAACTGGATTTCACTTAAAAACATGACCAGAGCAGGTGAGCACCATCACACAAAGGTGTGATCAGAACATGACGACCTCAAATTTCAAAATCATTCACCTTTTATTTTTTTTCAACCTAAAAGATGAAGCCTGTTAAAACTTCTTTTTGTGGGTGTTCTAAGGATTCCAGAACAGCTCTCTTTTCATTTGCACACAGTCCCTGCAAACTTTGCTAAATTATTGTGCCTTACAAATTTACTATTTCTCTTTAAACTGACAAGCAGATGTTGTAAAACATATGATGCTCCATATGGCTTGAAAGCTTGTAAAAAATCTTGTTTCTAAAATTGCCATATTTCAATACTTTTAGAACTGTGAAAGGCTTTTCTATCTGCCTGTTTTCCATACTATTATTACAATCCTGAAACAGTGTTTATCACTGGAGGATACCACCTGGTTCTCAGAACTGTGTGCTATTTTTCCACGTTTCCCTCCATGGATCACCTGCCAATGAATCACCAAGGAAACTCATTACCAGGAGCACAGACTCCACTGAGCAGTGCAGCTGACTGCCAGCAGATAGTGTTATTTGCTGAATCACTCAAGCATGTTATTTCTTCAAATGCTGCACTTCTGTCATGTTGAATGGCTGTGCTGTGCTGCTTCTCATTCCCATTTGTTATTTAATTTTAATCTCATCTGACTTACTGGTGTCAGTACAATGTCTGAGTTGCTATCAGAAAGTCTGTGTGAGGCTATTTTAACAGCTATGAAAAGACAAAACACAGTTCTCATTCTTTCCATTTGTCTTTTATATTGAAGAATTTGCTATTTCATTAGCTCAGCTTAGGCACATCATGTTCTGGATGAATAAAGAAGAAAGTGAACCCTTCTTTCCCACTGTTTAATGCTTACCTCCAGTTCACGTCAGGCTGTGATTTTCCTATTTTCACACTGTCAGTCTCCATAAATGTTCATGGACTACTTCACATAAAATGCAAAGATCATGACTCATCTACATCTCATCCTAAGGTTTAAGCATTGACCTGAATTCCTGCCAGCATCAGGTAAATATTTTCAGTGACAGGTTGAAGACTCTCAGAATACAATCTTTTGATGTTTGGGTCAACTTTTGCCTTTCTCACTGCCCTGATTTCAGCTGGGATAAAGCTAATTTTCTTCTAGCTGGTACCATGCTGTGATTTGGATTGAGTATGACAATGATGTCGATAAAACACTGAGGATTTTTGTTATTGTTAAGTTGTGCTTACTCTAAATAAAGCACTTTTCAGTGTCTCCTGCTCTTCCAGCGAGCAGGTGCACAAGAAGCCATGAGGGATCATGGCCAGGAGAGCTGAGCCAAACTGGCCAGAGAGATTTTCCATCCATAAAACACTATGCTCAGTACATAAACTGGGGGAGTTGGCTGGAAGTGGGCCTGATCACGGCTGAGGGATGGGCTGAGCATCAGCCAGTGAGTTGTGAGTGACAGTCTGTGTGTATCACTTGTTCCTCTTGGGTTTTATTCCTCTCTGTCTCTCATTTTCTTTACAATTATTACTAATGTTGTTGTTGTTATTATTATCATAGTAATTAATATATTTTGTTTCTATTCTTCAACTGTTCTCAACTCAACCCACGAGTTTTTTTCCCTGGCTCTCCTTTGCACTGGGGAAGACTGATGGGGAGGGAGTGAGCAGCTCCATGGTTCTTTGTTGCCAGTAGGGGTTAAACCACAACATTCACCTTCCCTTTATAACTTCCAGTTTTCAGTCCTTGTGTTTTAGACACCCACTTGTGTGGATTTTCCCAGGGACTCTACTGGTTAGGTGTCCTGGCCAGCTATCTGCACTGTCCTACTGTGACTTATTTCCTCTCATCAAACTTGAGGAAGGAGGAACATCTCATTTACCCACAGATTTAATGCAGAGGCTTCTTCTCATTACAAGCACTGTACCCATTAGCCAGTGTTCCTTTACTCACCTGAGCTCACAGTTCATCAGTTCAAAGCTGATCCAATGAGATATTTTAAACCACTAAACATCACTGCTCCCTAACTTTACTGAGCACAGTCTTCCACAGACAACTTGGTGACCTTTCATTATGGTGAAGCTCTGAATGGCTTTGTGAACTCTTTTCCCACTGAAATGAATCTATCATATTAGTGAAATAATTTAATACTGCTTACAGTCTCAAGATTCCAAAATCTAAATTAAAGATATTTTCTTTTTTTTTTATAGCTAATTTTCTATTAGTCCAAAACCAACCACTACTTTTTATTTGAAAACTGTAAACTTAGCTATCAATGGTACTTTCTCTGTGTCTCCACTTATGTAGGGCAATTTACCACATCTTTGCTTAATGATGCCAACTTTATCTTTTTTTGCAGTGCAGTTATGGACACTAATGGAAACAATTTAAATGAGGAAAAAATTGGAGAGAAAAATGAAAGCTAAAATGGTTCAGTTATATTTTAACTAATCTGAGATATTCACTGACCTGAAAAGCATGGCAGAGTTATGCAGATAAAAATCTATGAAACCTACTGAAGATGAAAAATGTAGATAATAATTATCATCTAGCCAAACAACATAGGTTTCTAATAGTTTAGACGAAGTGAGGGTTGGATTTAGATTATGATAATGTTAGAAATAACAGTATTCCTATTTGTAGTGTGCATTGTATGCTGACAGATGTCTGACAAGACACAGAGATTCTGATGAAAGTCCTGTCTCCATCTTAGTTTCAAAATATAATAATTTTTATTCAGAGACTGTCCTTGGTGAATACTTAAATTTGGGATAAAATTAAGCAACTGTTTGTTATTTTTCCTATTATCCACTAAAAAAGCTAGTTTAAAAGTGTATTTAAATTTATAGAAAATCCAGCATCATTATAACAGTGTGTAAGGGTTCAGCTCTTTCTCAGTACAAGATCTGATGGTAAATTTATTATCTTCAGTTTAAGTAAAAAAAAGGAGAAAATACTTCTTTTCACTCTTTGGTCAGGCACTGAGTTTAAGAAGTTGGAAACAATGGTTCCTTGGACTAACGCCTTAAGGATTGATCAGGACAGTCTGGTTGGTAAAAGATATAACACAGCCTCATTAGAGCAAATGTCAAAACTTCTGCTGGTTTCTCTGTAGCCACAGGGCTCATAAAACACTGCCTTCCCACACATGTAGCCCCTCTGACTTCTTTAGGTCTGTTAAATATATAAATTTTGACTCATCTTGCTAACAAAAATATAACAATGACAAATGAGAAGTGTGTCAGTGTCTCTGCTGAAGGCCAGGTCTGCAGCATTTATTTTGAGAGGAACATGCTCCCAGGATTGCAAGTTCTAAACTGCACGTGAGAAGAGTAAGAATTGACACATCTTCAAGAAGTAGACTGAAGATCTGGCAGAATGTGCTTGTTTGGAACAAAAAGGAAAGCTTTTATTATGAGGCTGGGAACATTGTAAGACAGCTTGTAAGTTAGAGGAGTTTGGGAAAGATTTTAAATAGTTCTGAAGTATCATTAGTTACTTCAAAGACTATGAGTACTGAGCTAAAGGAGCATTATCCTTTAATCTTTGCAATCTTTTATTTTCTTTCCCCTAGTGAAAAAAGGATCCTTATATTTATCTCTTTACTCAGTATTCTACTTTTTCCCCCATATATGTTTCAATGGGTTTTCATTGACCTGAGTAATGTATTTTAAGACAATTAGACTGATGCAAAATATAGTATCATGTGACAATCCCTTGACAATTGTCAAGATTGCTTTTTTTGATAATCCATTTATTTTAAAATGGATTTATTTATTTACTAAAAGAAATAAAATAAAAAAAATCTGCCTGATTGAGTTTACACTCTCATCTGTAAGGTTAGATCATATGCCCCCACCACGCTCGGGTTTCATTAAAAATGATAATGCTTGTCCTCCCAGGTAGCATAAGGGTGGCTGAGAAAACATAACAGTCTAAATCCAGATTGTCCCTCTGGCTAAATTGACATAATATCACCATGAACCCAGGTCTGACCAAGATCAACCTGGTGCGGCTGAGTAGCCTGGGAGGGCTGCTACTGCCATCACAAAACCATGCCTGCCAGCAGCCGAGCTTGGATGCCATTAAAGACTGAAAATACAACATCCAAAATCCTCTGGAAGTTATGTTTACTGTTTGAGTCATGTGCAAATTTTAATTTTTACTGCACAGTTTGTATTGTTATATAAAGCAGGACATGCTTCTTTCTTACTCTTTCCCTCTTTCCTTCTGCATTCAGCCATGAATTTACAAGATGTGGGATTTACAGAGAAATGAATGTCACCTATTTTAGGATTCTTTCCTTCAGTCCCCATAGCACTATTTCGTGAACATGTTTTCCTCTACTTCAATTATTCAAACCAGAGCTTCCTGTATTAACATTATTGAGAAACCTAACTTAGATTCCCATTCATTTTGAGGTGATTTATTTCACTGTCTCAGCTTTCTGCTAACAAATCATTAAACACATTTCTGAAACACCAAGTTCTAAAAGGCAGCAATGTTGCTTCAACAGGAAAAAAGAACACAACCTAAATTTACCAGAAGTGTTTGATACTGAAACCTACTTTATCACAGCACAATCTTTTCATCTTTTAAGAAACTCCCCAAATGCTTTCATAGTTTCTGATCCACTTTGCTGCACAGTAGCAAAGATTCTAAATGTAAAAATAACTGTTAGGAAAAGAAATACCAGGCCAAAACTACTAAAAAGGACAGAAACCATTAAAGTTTTTATATTTTGAAAAAACACTCTAAGAGCAGGGGGAAGACAATACCTGCTCTCAGACATGAGTGGTAGCCACTAGAGGTACCTGAGAACCCTCTTCAACAGACAGAACACTATTGAAAGTGACCTTAATGCAGCTATGTTTACACATCTGAAAACTAGATTATTTACTCTTTAAAACATGTCTCTGGGACAGCTGTGTCCTTGGGAGGCAAAGTCCTAATGAACAGCAGAATCCTTCCTGTTATACACAGTAATTATTTTCTCATTCTGTGAGAGCTGCTGAGCTTCTGTAGATCAGAAAAATAACAAATGCCCTACATACTCTCTTCACTAGAGTTCTTCTTCCTGAATCATCCCCTCTTTGGCTGCATAAATATATGCACATGTACATAAACTGTAGCATATATATTGATGAGATACACTTGGAAACATTTCAGTATCTGGC
Organism: Atrichornis clamosus; assembly: GCA_013400975.1. Classification (NCBI taxonomy): domain Eukaryota; kingdom Metazoa; phylum Chordata; class Aves; order Passeriformes; family Menuridae; genus Atrichornis; species Atrichornis clamosus. The sequence continues at coordinate 111,401 of WBMZ01004181.1, forward strand.
CTGGAAAACTCGCTAGAACAACTTAATTTTAGTTTTCCTTTTTATTTGCTTTACCTTGTGCTTTTTAAATGAAAGTTTTGCCATCTTTCTGTGATATAACAGGAATATTTACTGCTGCAGGCAAGATGAATAGTCCAACCCAAATTGCTGGTCATGAAGCACGAAGTGTGACAAGGACATCTGATTGCCTGCAACCAGAGCCCTGGCAGCCGTGACTGGATCTGTAATACCCTGCTAGTGTCCTTGCTGAAGTCACTTTTGCTCTTATTTCGTATTAGTTATGACTTTATAAATGGCAAAGGCAAAACTGAGATCTTCTTGCTCAATGAGAAAACTTAAACCCATAATCATAGCTTCCTGAAACTACAAGCAAAATCAAAACAGCATCATGGAGTCAACTTTCACTATGCTGGACCTTGACTAAGAGAAGGAAAATTATTGTGAATAATTTACTTAATATAGTAGAGTATTTTGCTCTTAAGTCTAACTAGTTGGCATTTCAATTTCCTCTGCAGATATCTATTTTATGTGCTTATACTAAAAAAAGTATGTTTTAGAATATGGATTATATGCTTTAGAAACAGGTTGACACCTCCACTGCATTTCCCCTATTTACTAAACCAGAAAAAGTCATAATTGTAACTCCCATCTTCACCTGCTGTCCCACAATTCTGTTTCTTGATACGCATTTGCTGCATTAGGGATCATCTATCACAGGGTGTGTAGGAAGTGAGATGGGATTATGAAAAGAAAACCAAAGAAGGCAACGCTGCCACCTGCCTTCTATGAGCATACAACTCTTTACAATATAACTATTAGTATGCTGGGCTCTTTAGATTTTCTAGCTCAATATGTATAGTCAGAAATATGAGACATGTTTTAGTAGGAGAGCTTGAATACGACACAACAAAACACCCTCAGCATCTGAATTAATTGCTTCATGCACCGTTACCTGCACACTTCTCCAAATACAAGTTCAAGTATTCTGAAGACATAAATAGCAGAATTTGTTGATATTGTAGTAGCCTGGAGACAGTGTAGCATACGTTAAAATTAAGTAGAGAGGAAGGTAGCATTGGATAGAAAAACATAGAATCCATTCCTTCCTGCTAAAACTTCCTGGAAAAAAAAGTTTTTAAAAAATTAGTATTTTCAAAACTTTACTTTTTTTTCTGAATTTCTTATGGGCTCACAAAACTGACATTTCACCAAGATAGGATCCTCAAATCCTTGTCCTTTGATGCTTCTTAGAAAGAAAATCAAGCAACTGCTAGATTCCTCTGTCCAGAATGTCTGTGCAGCTGAGAGTTCATAACTCCCAGGAAAACTACCAGAGCTCCATCAATTCTAACAAATAAACCCATTAGAAATAATAAAACTTGATCAAGTATTTAATAAAAGAAGTCAGAAGATATAAGATCCTCAGGTCCCATCACCCTACTAGAAACAAATCTCCAGCTAGCTGAATTTGTGGTAGCTATCACTGATGAAGTGTGCCTTTTTCAGGTGAGTGTGACAATTACAACAGAAGAATTAAGAAAAAATGTCAGAAAATTTCCTCCTCAGGACCTTGCTTTCAAACAGAGTAATTCACTGCAAGGTCTAAGCACTCCTGGCTTTCATCTTTAACAGTATTGCTCCATAACACACATAACTGTTACAAATACTTTGCCGGGAAAAAAATCACCCTCAAATCATAGACTGGAGGGGGGAAATGCTTGATGATTTTTAACTGCCTTAGACCTTCATAGAAACCAGAAATTTTTAAAGCAAAATTAACTACACTCCAGAACTTTGAAGCTGTGCCATTACCTTGCTCCTCATGGTTTTAAAGCTCTCGGTTTAGAGACAAATTATACATTCAACATGCTTGCTCCACAGAACTGATGTACAACTAAACTTTGTGAAACTCTTCTTTTCTGCTAAAGAAACTTTAGTATGAGGCTTGCCATGCATTGAAATTATATGAAATGCAAAGAGAGTCAGGGAGAAACAGCTGTTTTCCCAATATAGCAAATTCTTTGGGGAAATTTGTGCAGAAGGAAGCAATAAATGCATCAGCAAGCACTGACACACTGATAATTATGCAAAGCAAAAGAACATCTGCATGCAAGAAGGAGTAAAAACAACACTACAGCTAATGAAAAGAAAAATTAAAAGCTACACTTCGATGAGGAATGGAAGAAAAAACATCATTCTTTTCCTGAAAAGATAACATACTACTCAAGAATTTTCCTGACATATTTTTGTTGCTTGATAACTTGTGCTTTTTTTGACTGAAATAATTTATGCCTCACTCAGTAACAGAAACTTCCCTACTCCTTAAAAAAATCCCAGAAAGCCACCCAAACCAACCAGAACCTGTGATATGCAGCAGAATTATTTACTACCCAGCATTCATTCCTAGGCAAGTCAAAGTCACCTTACATTTTATTTAAATCAAATGAACATTCTAGATTCATCTTAAGACAGGACATGAAAATATTATGCAAAAAAAGCAAATCAAGAGGTCCTACTATGTCATATTATCTGCCTGGATAACTCTGCAGAAGTTCACAGGGGAATGTAAAACAGTAGGTTAAGGTCCATGTTGGAAGGTCTGAATAAACCAGCTGGTTGAATATCTTGCAAAGTTTTTCTCAGAAAAATAATTAAACTTTCAGTTTATAGGTTGGTTAGGGGGGAGAATGCCCAGCTAATTACTCTGATGTCTTTCTGTTTTGCCTTTCTTAAAGAAAATGGAGCCAAGGGACATGAAATGGATTATTCTGGATGTGAGTTTCTGTTGTAGCAGCTCTTGATTTTTCATTATTAGTGACTGCCATTAGCCACCTAAGCTACACCAAAATTGTTCTTCTTAGTTTTTCTAAGCTATTTAAACCAACACGTTTTGGCTTTGGTTTGTTGGGATTTTTTTGTTGGTTTATTTAAAGTCCTTAAGAAGTAATTAAATACTTTTGGAGGGGGTTTCAAAATCATCAGTAGTCTTTCATATTTTATGTCATTGTGAACTTTACAGAATCAGACTATGACTTGAACTTATCCTACAACTACTTTGGACTTCTTAGGATTCTATTCCTAGTTTTTTTCCACTTTTAAAATAGTTATAAAATCCCAATGTTATACTGGAAATATAGCTAATGTTTATGATCCAGATAAAAGTAGACATTACTATTAGGAATTTGTGAAGGGTAGAAATAAGTCATACAAAGAAAAAGAACAGAAAAAAAAGAAACAGTCATGTTCATAGCTGTTACCTAAAGTCCATGTTCTGCAAATGTGAATGTGAATGGTCATGATAGTACCAATTTAACCAGTGAATGAAATGCTAATACTTCATAAATGCTTTTTGCTTTAATCAGCGGGTACTTTTCTTTCCTTGGGAAAAAAGATTATGCATAATTTTCACTTTAGATTGCCCTTGGAATCCTACATTTTTAAGATAATTTGCATCTCTTTTACACAGACAACACTGTCAGTTTGGAATATTAATTTCTGTCTACTTTGCCTGTTTATATTGGTAGCTCTTCCTCAGGTTTCTCTCTACCTGCAAAGACTGAATCCTGCTCTTAGCTCCCAGACCTGCTGTGAGAATTATGATTAGCCCCCTTGCAAACATCAGCTACATTCTTTTAAGCTGCAACAGCTCAGCTTTATGTTCCAGGTTCAGTGAGTGCATAACTGGTGATTATGCAGATCTCCACCTCAGGACACACAATCTTTCTGATACAAACTCAAGGAATGATCAGGCTGTAATACTGGTGAGGAAAGCAGTAGGAGGGAATGCATATGTTTTATAAAACACACAAATCCATGTAAAGAAGTTTGTCACAAATTTGCATAAGTCCCCAGTACGGCTTCAGGATGAAATTCTATTTATGTCAAATTCCTCAGAAAAAAATTTATCTACTGTTGAACTTTCATCCCCTCTCCCATCCTTCCACAGCTCCTTCCTACTGTCTAGAATCTGCCCCAGCATTATGTTTTTGAACAGAGCATTAAAGTGTGCATTTTTGGTATAGCAAGAATTGAATCACTTGTGTTAAATATGGTTTAAATTGGTTCTTTAATCACAGTTTGTTTGATGTACTCAGCACAGCTTAATTTCAAGAAAGTGGAATGAGAAATTAAGCACAGTATTGATTACGTTGATTAATACAGGAGGTGATTAATACCTTTCTTGCCACTCTCAAAGTCAATCCAGATATACTTCAGATTCAAATATTCTCAGTCAGGCTCTTCTCTCCATGCATCATGTTGATTGTGTTAAATTCTCTCTAGTCATCACCTCCTGTGCTTCCAAAAAACACTAGGTAATGACAGAGTCTCAGGCCAAAAAAAGGCAACACAGCAATGGCAGGTAAGAATGAATACACAGAGTGTGTGCCAACAGGATTTCTCCATATTAGAGATAAATGGAATCTTTTTCAGGAAAGATAAACACCAAACCCCTCCAATATTGTTCTCATCACTTCTATACATTAGGCAAGTGAGCTTCCAGTTATTCAAGCAAAGTCTGAGTACCACACAACTGACATCTTTGGCAATTCATTTGGTGAGGCAGGGGAATAATTCAAGGAAATTACAAAAATAAAATTTAAAAAAAAAGCTGAACTAAGCAAAATGTACAGATAGAATATGCAGCCATACAAACACTCATAGGTGGTGTGGTTTGAGCCTGGCTGGAGGCCAGACACTACCAAGGCTCACCCCTCCCCCCTCACCGCTGCTGGACAGAGGAGAGGAAAAAAAAGAATTCAAAGCGTTCATGAGTAGAGAGCTAAGGACTTGAGAGAGGCTTCAACCTAAAAGATATGAAAGTAAATTTATTACATTAAAACTAACAGAAACAGACCAGGATTATGAGAAGTAAAATGAGCTCTTGGAGAACACCTTATTTCCCCACACTCCCTCCTCCCAGCTCTACCTCCTACCCAAATGGTGCAGGGAGACAGAGAATGGAGTTTTTGGTCAGATCATGGTCTGTGGCTTCTTCCTGCTTCAGAACCAGAATAATTTTCTCCTGCTGCGTCTGTGCAGGTCCCCTCTGGGAGACAGTTCTCAGGAACTACTCCCTTTAGAAAGTTCATCTCACAAACAACCGTCTTCTGCGAATTGTTGCAACACGAGGCCATCCCACGGGCAGCAGCGGCCCTCACACTGCTGCGGCGTGGGTCACTCCTCCTCAGGCTGCAGGCCTTCTCCAGCATCCCCCTGCTCCAGCGTCTGCAGGTGGGTCTCTGCACTCCTGTGGTCCTCCATGGGCTGCAGGGGGGACAGCCCGCCTCACCATGGCCTTCACCACCAGCTGCAGAGGAATCTCAGCTCCAGTTCCTGCACCTCCTCCCGCTCCTTCCGACCTGACCTTGGTGCCTCCATGTTGTTTTTCTGCTCACATCTTCTCACTCACCCCCCACCTCCCTGGCTGGAATTAAAACGGTGCAACCAGGGTTGTTTTGAATTCCTTCTTAAATCTGTTATCACAGAGGCGTTACCACTTCTAATTGGCCAGTAGCATGTCCATCTTTGCAGCCAGCCAGCCATTGGCCCTGCAGGACATGGTGGTGGGGCCTCTAGCAGCTTCTCACAGAAGCTATTTTTGTATGCCCCCCCCCGCTACCAAAAACCAGGTCTTGCAAAACTACGACAATAGGTAACCTGCACTGAATAATTACACAGGTTACTCTAAGCACCGGAGGCTTTAGGAAATGCAAACTAATCCTGTTTTTGAAATAATTTTCAGGCAAACTTCACCAATGTGTTTGGATTGAAGGACAAAGCTTCTGCTGTGCTTCTTTCATTTCTTATTTGTCCAATGTTAATTAAAGGGTCACAGGGAGGCTCTGTAACTACATATTCATAAACTGCTAATGAGGCCTTTGAGTGGAATTGCTTCTAAGAGCTAGGTTTTCTTCTCTCCACTTCTTCCAACTGGTGGAAGAATGGTGAAGCTTAACATTGTCATTGTTCCCATACTGGAGATTAATCCCAGACTGATTGAATAAATGCTTCCTAAGGGTTTGGAAACTACCTTGTCCTTTCACGTTACAGGATGTACATGACTATTTCTGAAATGAGTTACTAAGACAATTAAAATAACAATTAAACATGACATGTTCTAATGACAAAGTTACAATTTGTCCAACTATATACTCTTCATTTTATGATTTATTGCAGTAATGTCAGCTAATAATTGAGCAATTGACTTCTTTTCCTTACATGGTATTAGAAGAAAGAATTCATGGGAGAAGATTACTTTTTCCCAGAAAATCCCACCAGATTTCCAGGGGTTTTTTAGCATGTAAAATTAGTCTTCTTTCCAAAACTAACACTACCCATGTCTTTGCAGGTAGGACAATGCGTTTTTATATACCTTACAACTATGATTATCATATGAACTAGTCACAAGACAGAGAACTAGAAAAATTCATCAAAACACCAGCTGATTAACTGACAAATACCTTCTGTTGCAAACCTCTTTCCGTAAACAATCTAACCTTGAGGGAAGTATGTGAAAAGTGCACTTATTGTGTTCTACTGTCTCCTACATGCTCACAATAAAGAAATATTAATGTTATTTTTACCTTTTCTAACTACAGAGAAGTGAGCTGAACCCCTTCGGTAGCTAAAATTTAAATTTTTTTTGCTTTTTAATGAGCATGCATACTGAGATACACAAATTACTCTAAAAGTTTCTCTTAGCTTTTGCCTTTCTCTTCAAAAATCTGCATTTAAAAAAATTTCTCACAAACTCTTTCTCTGTTCTTAATATCATCACTTAACATTACACTAGATAGTAAGTAGGTTTTATGTTTAGTAATACCGCGGATAATTTTTCTGGATAACACATTTTTATTGTTTATTTCGTTAAGAAGATAGTTAAACATATCCTATTTTTAAACATGGACACCATGTTGTTGTGAAAATCCTAGTTGAAAAGAAAATAAAAATGAGGAAGATGCGCTTTTTAAAAACACCATTTATTTGAGCGGTCAGATCTGGTTCTAACATTTCCAATCTCAGAAACAGAATACATTATTATTTAAGTGTTCGAAATCCCAGTTATTTAATTGTATGGTTATCTCTTTCCATACCAAGGTGTTTACCATATGCCTAGATTTACCCGGTTTGAGAATCCAGACATTTATCTCATTATTTGTAATCCAAAAACACATCATGGTTTTGTGTTATTATTCTGTGTTTTTTTGTACTTAATGCCTCTATTAAGAACTCCTAGGACAGTGTAGATACCCATGTCTTGAGAGTGTTATGAATTAATACAACTCAGCTGTGTCATCTTCAGCTTCACCTGTTTACTGTGGCTCAGCCTATGATTAATGGAGCCAATCCTTGCTGGAAGCCTGAAAGCTATTCTTTATTAATTTCTACTTTCATGTCATGCACCGAAGAACATCATATAGCCTGAAGTGCACTCCTCCTCTCCTCTTTCACTTAGCCAGAAAGTTCAATTTAAAAAATGACTGTAAAAGAAACTAGAAGACAGAAAATGAGATCTGTAGAAAGCAAAGAAATAATGTGTGAAATGAAAGACATGATAAGGGCAACAAGAAAAATGTATTGAGAAGCAACTTTTTTTCCTAAAGTTTAAAGTCTAATAGTTATTTGTGGCAGGAGTTGCTGCACTGCCTGAAGTCCTGTCACATAACTTTGCTTCATCAACTTCCCATGTAAAATGCAGATAGTGTTTTTAAATTAGGAAAACAGAGACCATCTTAAGCTAGACTGGTAAAACGATTTAGTGCTTACATCCCAGCTTTCAAGTGTAGATGTGCTAATGGGAGAACACTGCCCATGGAGAAGGTGCCCTGAGCAGGGTGCAGGGCTCTTCCACCCTGCACACAGCACGGCCCAGAGCACACATTCCACCAGCTAATCCTACCCAGAACCTGCAGGCAGCTCCCACTTGGCACCAGCAATTACACCACCTGCTTGTGCTTATGCTTATCGTGGTGTGAAGCAGCATGTTCTCATGTGAACGTTTGCTTGCCAGTAGAAATGGTCCGTGGAATTGCTCACTGCTAGGAAAATTCTACCCAAGCCCTCAAGGCAAGAACTGTGTGGTGAATTTTGCCCATGAGTCCATCTGAAGGGTTGCAAGAGTATCCACATTGTGCCCTTTTCCCTTCTAGTGTCAGTACCAATAAATGGCATTTTTATTCAATACTTTACAGGTCTTGAGTGCCTTTTGTACTGAAATCTGTATCAAGCACTACCCTGGTACATTACATCAGGCTAGCATTCTGGACATTGAATTAATGTGTTGAAAATGAAATGACAATCAAGAAAACAAAACAAGAAACAAAACACGTTACAACAAAAATAGGGGGAAAAGGAAAAACCCACAGTGATTTCCTGCCTTTCAGAAATTGAGCCTTATATTGCTCATACAGAAATCAGCATCTTGGCTCCTTTAAGGCAGAAATCAATCCAGACTGAAAAAAACCAGAAATATGGATTCAGGAGTAATATCTGAAAATTTTTTCTGGTTCTACTTTTTTAAAAATCTTATTTTTAGCTTGTTAATATCTGCAATGACAGTGACTTTGGATATATCTTGTTTTGTGTAATTGTTTTTCTGGACCTGTCATTTATAAATAAGGGGAATCCTTCAGTTGATTTCTATCAGTCCTTTATTAAAAAAATGTTCTTCGCGTTATTACCATTGTTTTCCTGCCTTAGAGTATAAAACTAAAGTCAAAGCTGAAACTGAAACTAGATGGTTAACTATCCCCCCATGGTATTTTTATTTTACAGTTCTTTGGTCGTCTTTTTTGAGGGGTGGGGTGGATGCTGGGGAAATACAGGAACTCAGCTTATGTGTTATTTGTAACAGTTTTTAAAACAGAATAAATACTTTCTTCCACAGTGTGGCAGCAAAGCCTTCCAAGAGGAAGAACTGACTTGCCTCGAGAACATTTCGCTACATCAGTTGAAAATTTCGAGCAGCTAAAATCGGAATCCATAGACTCTATTACCCAGTGAATTGGATTCTGTTTGGAAGACTAGTTTTCTGCTCTAGAATTCCAAATCATTGCAGAGTCCTTTATCTTACTTTACCACCGTTACTTCTTTTTAATATTCCTTTTTTCCATAATAAAATCTTGAAACACAAAACAATTCGCCAAAATGTTGAATGATGCTTTGCTGCGTTATACAACCATACTACTGACCCACAGGCAAAAATGTGAAAGAAATTTTCAGTTGTTATGTCTGATAGGAAGAAGTTAGAAATGTGCAGGCAGGCAGTAACTGTCCTGCAGTTCAGCAAATGAATCAGATATAGAAATGGCACAGAGCATTCAAAGACAAATTACGTTGGTTTTTTACTTCCCAGTGCCTTGCATCTGTGTCTCTGTGTGTGCAAATGAACAAGAGAGAAGGCAAATGTAATGAAATCTAATTTCTGAAGAATTATATGTGACAAAAATATTCACATACCCAGTCTGTAATCCTCTGGATTCAGAATCACTACTTAAAAAAGGAAAATCATGATCACATTTCTTTTATCTATGGCTAAATCCTTCCTGACTGCAGCAATGTTCCAAACCAGTTTTCCCTCCCATTTAAAACAAATTAAGGAACTGAGCACTTTTCATTCCTTCCACTCTCCACTCCTACTGACTGGATACTACTTTTCTTCTAATCAGGTTCAGGCTGTCTGACTTTGCACAGAGCATGTCTATTTGCTCATCAGTTGACTTTCTACCTTCTCATAATACTACATATCCTTTCATGCTTGAAGCCTGAAATTCTTTCTTACAGTTTCTTAAAGGTTTAGGAGAAAATTGTTGCTATTATGGAAAATGCAAGAATTATTTTTTTGAGGAAAATTAGTTATTCGTTTCAGTATGTTTCAAAGGATTCATCAAGAAAAAGACTGTTCATAGTAATGAAAATAATCTAAGATTTAATTATGGCTATGCCAACTAAGCAAAGCTAAGCAGTGTGGTTGATTTATTTTCTGCAGTAGACAATGAAAAAATAATTACATTTTAGGAAATTATGTCTAATGTGAAAATATCTGAAAACATAGTAGTGTTTGTATTATAATCAGTTAAAGTACTATTGTAGAAGTAGATTATCCTATGTGATATCCAGGATATGCATTGTTTAGACATCTGGATAAACCTACATCTGCAGTGTAACTGAATAATGAAATTACTGGAGGATCTCTCATAAAATTTGTGTGCCCAATATGAACACACACGTATGTACTTCCATATGCATCAGTTGTGTGAATCTAAATCTTATTATGCTAAATTTGTATATACAGAATATCAGACAAGCCAAAATGGATAAAAAGGATCACATTAGAGAGGTTCATTCCTCCTCTGGGACTTGCTGACTCATGATTTAAAAATGCAGTGATAAATTACTTCTGTAAAAGAGTCTAATGGTGTGTATCAAAAGGAAGAAGCTATTAAATTCTAATATTTAAATCTGTGGGAGGAAATAAATATTTAGCTACATCAAAACAGTCTTTAGAAAATGTGAAGAATTTTTTTTTAATTTAAAAAATAGCAATTTCTTTCAACTTTTATTATCAGCAATGTCTGTAAACAGAGAATGACTCACAGCATCAATCTTTTAAAAATTATTCTATTGTTATTGTCATATACTGGTAAATCAATACTGACTTCCTGAGTTGTCACCCTGCTTTATCTTTGATAATGGAATAAGTTGTTTTATCAGTATAAATCAAATTTATCCATGCTTTGCTATGGATGACTCAAAGTTCATTTACTGTGAAACTACTGGTACAAGGTTATCCATAATCAGATCTTAACTTCAATATATTATAAAATATTTCAAATTAATTTCAGAAATGTTTAATAAAAGTGATTAAAGGAACAGAGCATTGTAGCTGCCTGTGTGCTGCCTGCAGCTATGACAGCTATGAATTTAAAAGCAAGGTACTACCTATTTTCAAAAGTTCGTTATTAACGTCAGAAATTCATAGTCATTTGGCATAATTTGAAACAGACGTTTTTAGCCAAAAATTTTTTTAGTATCAGTGTAAGTTAAATGCTGTACTCTGTTAAATCTCTGAATTTAACAGGAATGAGGAAGAATATATAGCCAGTGTCACAGAAGGACACCACTGATAGCTTCTACTGCTTGCAGAAAAGAGTGGTAATGATACATACAAACACACAAATAGACCTGTTGCATAATATAGTTACATAGATTTCACAAACAGAATCTGGATTGATTATTTCCTGTGTCTACTAAATACTGCTTCATTTTGCTGAAATAAAGGAAACCGTAATTTTTTTATGAACTCCTGAAAGTACTAGGAGTGATCCTAAAAGTATGTGAAAGAAAATTTATAGGAGAAAATTGAATATGCCCATGCCAAAATTCTCTATGCAGTAGACTATTCCACTGCAAAAAAATATTCACAGAAAGAAAAAAAGATCCCAGCCCTAAAATCACTGTTTCAGTAGCTTACCTAGCTCAGTCACTGGGCTGACTATCAAGTACTCACCATGCATGGGCCACTGAAGTGGAAACTGCTTGAACTTAATGAGCAATTAGAGTAGGCGTGAGTCAAAACTGGATTTCTGTTTGGCTTAAAACCATGTAAAAGCATCTTTTCTTGCTACTGCTTTCAGTATCCACTAGTGAGCAAGGCAAACTAAAGCTGGCATTGAAATAAAGTGAGGCAGGTACCACGGCAATGCAAGCTCATTAGGAAAGTGAACTGATTGATGTCACAGAGCTCCATGCTCCTGCAACTGGTTTAAGTGTAGCCAGCTGTCTTTCAACTGTAGCACAGTCACCAGGATAAACATGCATATCCCAGCCCTGTCTTTAGCCACATTGTCCCTTTAATGCTTCCCATGGGTATCAGTGAACCTGTCCATCATAACCAACCACGTGCTCTGGTGAGCCCTTCCTTGTCACATAGGGAAACGTCACCACAGTGTTCCCTTAACGGATCATCTTCACTTCAACATCCCTAACAATCAATTTAGAAATACACACAAATATAAGAATCAGATTTTGGCATTTAGGAGAGGCTGAAATTTCTGCTTTCCTTCCGGTCCACTCAAAGTTTTGTGATTACTTAGGTTCGAGATAGGGAAGTTCACTGAAAAAAAATTGCTTCAGTTTGAAATTTATAAAGTCACTTAAAGAAAAAGGGGTTTAGCTAGCATGAGAAAGATTTAAAGTCTCCCTAGAGAGAAGAAATTAACAGAATTTCAGGATCTTGAAAAAGATCCTTCTAGAAAGGAAAATAATATAATACTTCTAAAAAGGAAGAAAGTTTCACAAAGGGGATGTGATGGCTTAACGAAGTTCAAAATTGTTTTTTATACATGTATATATATAACTTGTGTGTTTGCAAACGAATGCAGAATACAATTTTCTTTTATTGTCTGATGTCGCTCCACAAACAAGTATTTAATAAAACTAGCCAGCTATGGTTTATAGAGTTATAATTGTCTAACCAGTTCACAACATGCAAAATAAATAATGGAATGGCATAGAGATTAAAAGTAAGACAAAATGCTTTGAGACAGAGCATTAGAGACAATTATAAACACAGAGCTAGAGGTCATGAGCTAATACTGACCTGTTTGTCTATGAACTTACATTACTAGACATACATTTATGCACTCTGTATTACACAGCATTAATTTTTTTTTTTTGTTATATGGGTTTAGGGGATACTGTGAAACCACAGTTTTGGTCCCATAGGTGATGTCACTACTTATTTGTCCCTAACTCAGTCAGACCATGTTCAAAGAAGAAGTGAGGCCATGTTATTTTAACTGTATTTAGTTAGTTGTCTCTGCCTTGTTTTCTATACACCCTTGAGGGATATAAAGGATCCAAAACCATCATTCCATGGGGCATTTCTGATGGTTCTCATAACTCCTGTGGTCAAGTGTTTCCCAGTTACTGCTGAACATGTCTTTACATATTAAGCTTGTGAAGGAAATGGTGACTTGCCCTGTCAATACAGCGTATAGAGGTTGAAAATCAGATTAGCTATAAGAAGACCAAGCATGCACGAGTCAAAAATGTACTTAGACATACACAGCAAAATTAATGCTTTTATTCCTGAAAAACAAAATATTTATACACATCTGTAGTTACACAGATGCTACTGTGTAGAAAACTGGAACATAACCTTCAAATGCATCAGTTCATTCATGGCAGCATCTTTTTCCTACCTGATTAAAAACTCCTGTTTCTTATAGATGTTTAAACTACTTCACATTTATTGAGGAGATAAGAGCACACAAACGGGAAATTACTATGTTTACTGATTTTATGGTATCTTATCTCTTAATAAAATCTAATGAGACCTTAACTTTTTTCTGTAGGAGCAAATGAACAGTGAACACTTCAAAAATAAAAGTCTGTGTTCATCCTCAATTAATAGAACAATGAAGTTCATGGAAGCCAGGAATATGCATGTTTTTTGTGAATTTGGAGGGGGAAAAGGTACTACTAGTACACTAGGAAACAAAAAAATGAGTGTGCCAAGCATTAATTAGTACCTTTATGCTCAAAGAGGACATAAGGCATAAAAGAAATTAAGCAGTTTGCTACAGCTGTGCCAAGGCTTTTGAACAATTCACAGTACCTCTGATGTTTGAAAAACACATCCAGTTTTGGCAGAAGATTATTTGGGGCTGCAATGCGATCTCCAGCTGAGGTAAAGTGATGTTTATCCCTTGGGAAGAAAGCTCCATGTGGCCTGGATGAACCACACAGGGCAGACACTTCAATTTCTCCATGTCCCATTACAGGACATTACAGAATTCCAGGGGTTTGTCACAAAGCAGGTATTCATCTCAACACGACATGTTTGTGACTCACAAACACCCACTGGCACATCACCAGCTTCCCTGCAGACCACCTGCCTCATGGTTAAACTGTCTGTGTCTTGATCCCAAGGCAGATGTGCTTCCAGTCATGTGAAGAGAATGCCATAGGAAAAAGGGCAGCTGGGAAGGACCTGCAGGTCACTGCAGTGACTCATCCAGCTTTGTCCCTTGCCACTGTCTTCTCCAGAGCTGAGCAAACCTGACACGGACAACCCATCTGTCTCTCAAGTGTAAGAGGCAAGTTACTTTCATTCTGTGTTAGGAAAGAATACCAAAGGGGACATAGATTTATAAAGTATTTGCAGCTCCAACAACACAAGTGTGTAACCAAAAGCGGCATATTCACTTATTCCATTTTTATTCTAGTTTAAGAGAGTTCAACTCCCAGATACCTGCATTGTCTTATGACTACTAATGCATATTTGTGAAAATAAGTAAAACTTCCCTCTCTGAAAATCATGACTTCATCTGCAGAAATTCACAGTTAATTCCCATTTACTTTCTCCTTCCCAAGTTCTGACGCTGAGAGGAGACCATTTGTCACAGGCTCATGAAAGCACAGACCCAGTCACACCAGCTTCATTTGAGGAAAGGAGTGCAGGGCACTCCATGGCTTTAAAGCACTTTTTGTCTAGTGCTGATCACAGTGCTGTCAAAAAAAGTGCTTTATTTATAGCAGGCTGCTGATTCTGTCTGAAATTATTCCTATCTCACAAATTATGCTTCGTGACTGACTTTGTTTTGGGAAAACACGTCTGCATAATTGATAGCAGAATGCAGGAAGGTGCTAACAACTATCAATTTCTCTTGTCAAAAAGCAGCTGAGGCTGAAACATGCTGCTTAATGTACTGGCAAGATTATCTGATACATACAAAAAATTGTCTAAAATCCTAACATTTATCAAATAAAGGACACAGTTAGAAATATTATTCCATATAATAACTGGTAGAAGAAATTAAAATTATTTGTAGCTTTGATCCAATGAATGTTTAAATAGTGGATATTTCAAACTCAATCTTTCACATACTGAACACTTCTTTAATAGTAGGGACCTCATCTTTTGCTGCAAAGATACCGGAAACTTCCTTTTTGAATTATTAAACACTCATTGAATGCAGCTAAGGCTCACAAGCCTGAAAATCTGATGAATCTCATGACTATGTTGCATTACCACAAGTCTAAAGATCCTCAGCAGTTTGATAAGAATATAAATTGCTTTTTATATCAAGCAGAAGGATAAAATCTGTCAAAAAATTAGATAAATGAGTAATTGTTAATGTTCCCTTTTTTTCACATGGATTTATACCCTGCAGTAATTAGCAGCCTCTAACACCTAAGGTAAAAAACCAGCATTTTCTGTGGATTATGAATTCAAAAACTAATCTACATTAATGACTGTAAATTATCTCTAAACTCATATAACAGAAAGGCATATGATAAAAGCCCCTAATTTCATAATTCCAACAACCAAAATAAATGTTTTACACTTAATACCAGACAGCAATTTTCTGACAATTTCTACTGAGAGTTTTGTTGTTCTTTCCACAATGACAATAATTTTAGTGTCAGCATTGTACATGTAGTTCATACACTGCAGATAGACTTGCCAGTGTGGCCACATACTGTTCAAAACATTCTGAAGTAGAATTAGGAATTGTCCTTATGTGTGTATTTTCATTGTTTTGAAGCATTTGAAAAGATCTGTTTATTGAGCTTAAGAAACTTCTGTGTTTGTGACTGAAAGCATATGCAAATATTTCTGTGATTTTGTAGCAATATCCATGCCCCACTCACTATTTAATCTTGCCATCTATGGTAGAAGAGCTTCTCTGGCAGAGGGCTCTGGCCTCACTTCTCCAGTCTATTCAGGGTTCAATTCTGCTATGAGATGGAAAAGGGCTTCTAATTCCCCTGTTCTTTCACGTAGGATTGCAGCTACCTCTTTTCACTTTATTTTTCACTTGCCAGGTTGTTTTTATTTACCCTGAGTGTTCTTTCTTTGTAAATTTAGCTAATCCTAACTGAGTAAAAAGCCTTATGTATCAGAATTAGGTGTGCTTCAAGGGGAAAAGACAATGTTATTGTGGAAAATTAATGGATCAGCATCCCAGAAATATATGGGCACTTGCCAGTTTTAAACTGGATATGAAGACACAAGTCAGGGTAGTGTGAGACTTAATTATAGTATCATAGGGAAAAAAAAAAGGAAGAAAAGTAAGAAAAAAGAGTAGAATTAAATAGAGGAAAAATAAAATCAAGAAAACTAAGTGTTTGAAATGCAGAACTTACTGCCCAGATTTCACCTTTTTTTAAGTTTTGGACATGTATTTATCAATTTTTGATAGAAATTCATGGTATTAATGCCATACTATTCCAAAGCATGCACTCACTAGGAAAGAACAAAACAGCTGAGGAAACATTTGTAGATGCCTTATATCTTTGGAAGGAGTCTATAAATACTGTAGAGAGCTGAGTGAAGGCACCAACCATTTCACAGTTGACAACCTAGAAACATTGCTGCCACCTTAAGGGAACACTGAAATATCTCTGAGAAGAGATATTGAGCGTCTACACGTGACAGACACAGAAGGGAAGAAGAAAGGGAATAAGAGAAAAGAAAAAGCCAACCAGTGAACCAACTATTGTGTCTTGTAGAGACCCAAAAGATTTAAACAAGCATATAAAACCTGAGAAATTTCTTAGTCTACAAGGGGAAAACCTTGCTGGGAGGACAACTGAAGAACTGTGCCTGATGCATGGAGTTCTGCTAGCTTGCTTCAGACAACATGTTGGTGTACTTTTGACATTCCCTTTGGGACAGTGGTCCACCCAGTTTTCAAACTTTGAAAATTTGCAGGAAACTAAGTTTTTGATGGATGAAAGGGTACAAAGATCTACAGAAATGACTTTTTGATCAGGAAAGTTGAAAGGCATAATGAGAGGCTGTGATTGGAAGACCTCTTGGGCTACAGCTAAAACCACACCAATATTATATTTTGTTCAAAAGTAAAAGGCACTTTGCAAAAAGCTCAATGTGCATAGCATGGCCAAGTAATACCTAGGCTGGCATTGTCACCAATAGGAATAGCAGAACAAAGAGCCTAATGTAGCTAAGTCAGATGGCCACATCAGTTACCTGATAGTAGTACAGGGATGTTCTAATGGCTGCAAAAGTTACTGAAGACCCTGTAAGAATGCAACTTATTGGTCAACACCCACAATGACTAGGTTTCCTTGGGCATGCAGAAAGAATGGCATGACAGCCTGGTGAGCATGAGCTGGAAGAAAGCAAAAATAATGAGACATTATTTCACATGTGAAGACATAACTGGCACAGCAGAGCTTTACGAATGAGGCAAATCACAGGACTGGAATACTGGTGTGGATCAGTCACTTGTTCAGCAAGCTCTCTTAGGGGAAAAAACTGCAAATCTTGTCCTTAGTTTCAAGAACACATATAAATGCTATAAAATAGACAAATATTTAAAAAACGAGTTTGTTGAAACTCTTGGGGAATGGGTGCAAACCAAAAAATGTAAAGAGCAGATGTGCTAAACTGAGCCAGAAAGTGAGGACTACATCTCTTTCTTTGTGGCAGAAGGTGTTGGTTTCTGTGAATGAGAAATTTGAAAATCATCTAAAGGAGATGTGACAAGACTTTAAATACTTAGATACCACGTGTTAAAACTGACTTGTCTGAATATTACATTGGAGGAAAATTGTCATTTCAGAGTGAAGTTACTATGGAGGAGTTATTTTAGGTTGGTGCTATCCAACAGGAAATAATGGATTAACAATTTGAAGGTCTTTTGGAGAAATCAGTCACAAACTGATTATTTGGGAAAATGAAATATAACAGATACAGAAATAAAATGGAAACATCCTCCAATCACATCACCGCCACCAAACCCAAAATATTTCAGCAAACTCTGAAGAGTGGTTAAAGGTCCTTTAGAAATATGACTTGAGGATAAACATGTGTAAGTATGCTGGCAGTCTCTGCAGAAAGGCTACATTGAATGCACAAATTGTACCATAAAAGAGAAAGAATAGTCCACTGCACTTGGAAATCTTTGACAATTGGCTGTCAAAAGGTAATCATACATAAAAAGACCCAAAACCAAAATCAACCAACCAACCAATGAAAACCAAGGTCATATAATGAAAGAAGAATATAGAGAAAAAGGATATAAAACAGAAAGAGCAGAAGCATAAAGTGAGTTTCAAATTGCAAGAGACAAAAGGATCAAAAAGAATAATTTAAAAATACCCAATAAATAGAAAAAAAATAAGCAGGTCAGTGGTAGCAGAAAAGGAGAGAAAACAATGCAAGTAAAAGCAAAACGTAATTAGTTAATATCTCCTTCACACCAGCCTTCAAAAAATGGCGAATCTTGACAAGCCATTCAAGACCACTTAGAGAAAAAAGTGGACTGCAAGCTGAAGTATATAAGGAATACGTTAATGAATACTTAGGTAAGATAGATGTACTCAAATTGGCTGGGCTCTATTAAATTCACCTTAGAGAAACTAGACAGCAATTTCTGAATCACTAACAATTATCTTTATGAGCTTCTGGAGGACAGGGGAGGTCCCAGAAGACTGGAGAAGGGCAAATAAGGCATTCATCTCTTGACAAAAAGGGAGTGCTGATGGAATGACAGACCAACCAGCCTAATTTTGATTCATGGAAAGGTCCTGCAATAAACTACTAGACAGAGTCCGCATAATTTTCAGAATAGACCCCTCTAATTGCAAACTATAATCCTGAAAAACAAAAAAAAAGAATCCACACAAACCAAAAATACTGGAATATGTTGTTTGTCAAACAAGTACAAAAAGAAGTTTTATCAGGTAGTTGGCCTGGAGTACAGAGGCATGGCAGTTCACAAAACACAAAAGTAAAAAATGTGCTTCTGGCATCTGTGTGCCAAGAGAGATAAATAGGGTCAATATTCTTTAACAGAGAATACAAGAATATGGTAATAATTTATGGGAAGTCATTTTTAAAACTGACCAGGAGAAATACTAATATTGCCAAGGAGAGGCAGAAGTTAGAGAATAAAAAGCTTTTTTCTGCAATAAAAAACCAAGTTTTATAAATTGATTTAAAGACCAAGAGTAACTGCATACTCTCTGCAGGCCACATAGGGCCTCAGATGGGCTCATACACTCACACGATTTTAATGCTTGGACAGAAACCTTTGGAAATGATCTAGAGTCCAGCAGAACCAGTCTTGAAAATGAATCCATCTTCAAAGTTAGGTCAGGCCATTCAGGGCTTGTCCAGTCAAGTTCAGAAAATCTCTCAGGATAAAGATTTCGGTCTCTCTGGGCAACGTTCTCCAGCATTTGATCACCCTCAGAGCTGGGAAGTTGTCTAATGATCACACACAATTTCCCTTGCTTTAGCTTTAGAGCATGAGCAAGTCTTGCTCCATCTCTCTATAACCAGCCCTTAGGTTGCACAGATTTCCCGCTAGCTTTCTCTTTTCAGGCAAGAAAAGGCCTCAGGTCTCTCAGCCACAATCCAGCCCATTAAACATCTGGTTGGTCTCAGCTGAACTTGTTCCAGTTTGCCAACCCCTCTGTTGTACTGCAAAACCCAAAGCTGGGCACAGCCACGGGCAACACTCATCCTCTGCTCTCACAGAGCACAGGGGTAGAAGCTCTGCGCAGCATAAACAACCTGAGAGACAGAAAAAGCCAAGTTCTTCTCTCGTTATTACACCTGACTGCATGTGCTCTAGAGATGAGCTTGTTTCCAACCCCATAATCACTGACAGGCTACAAGGTCAGAAAACACCCCCAGTTTTACTCTAAGTTTGCCTGAGGGGACCAACATTACAAGTATTTATCAATTCAGCAAATGCATTTTTAACTGGTGAAGGAAATCACTATGAGTTTTAATCACCTTATTGTCCCTTATGTTTCTCTAGGCAACCACAGGAGAAGCCGGATCAGATAAACTGCTGATTCTATTTTTTATCTTTTCTCATGTTCAGAAAAACAAAAATATCACACAATAAAAAGATCCTCTCTCTTGTACTGCCTCAAACAACCCTCAGACAAAGCAGTGCAGAAAACACCTGGTAAATTCCCAGGTCAGCACAAAGAAGTCAAGAAGACAAGTTCTGCTTGCAAAGTGTCTCCCAGAGTAGGTCTGTTGAGTGGCAAGGAGCCTTCCTTCAGCTGCCAAAGCACTGAATTCACAGCAACCTTTATACATATATGGTTGAAGTATTAAAGCTCACAGTGCATGACTAAAGGAAAACCAACTAGTCTCTGTTTTTAGACTCTGTCTCAGAGGTTCTGTCTATATTCTTCCACCTAACTTTTAAACTATTTTTGCTCGAAAATGCATGATTTTTGGCAGAGAAACAAGCCAAGGTGAAAACATCACTAAATATTAGCCAATCATGCATCTTCACAGGTCATGATCCATGTAAGCACTCCTAATACTGCATAAACTATGGAAACAAATTATTTGCAGTTCCTTTGTAAAAGCCAAGGAAAAAATCTAGAAAAGCCATAAGTATTTGGAACCTTCATAATCTGAAAACCCCAAAATCTAAGACACGATCAAAGCAGTCAGTTCTGCCCCTTCTCTAAAAATATTCAAGCTGGACCATTCAGTTCAATGATATTTTATAGAGCAACAGAAAATTATTTAAATTCTTTGTGTTCATCTCCAAGCACAGACTGCAGGAGCTGCAATCAGGCTTACATCCAGAGTTTCTAAGCTGGATATTCCTCCTCCACTCAAGACTTCAGAGGCAGTGCAGGCCAAGTCCATAACTTAAGAACTTTTGCACTAGGGTAGGGCAAATACACCTCCAACTCAGTATCCTGTAGATGCCTGGAGAAGACTAAAAAAGTGGTATTGCCTTTAAAATATCCCTCATGTTTTCAGCCAGGGTTTTCTGAGGTAGAGGCAAATTTCCTGCATAGTTGCCTTGCTGGATTTCTTTTTCACTAATCTGTAAAATTGCTTTTTGAATCCTTCTAAGCTTTGGCCAAAATCAGTATTGCTTGCAAGTCAACTACATGCACTGCGATAGGCACGGCCCTTGGACGATCTGAATCTGCCACAAGATAATTTCACTCCTCATACCTTAATTATGAGAAACACTGAACCTCTTTATGTCCCTTCATGCCACTCACTTTTATAACCTATCTCATCTCCTGCCTTCCCCCTCATTAGTCATTTTTTTCAAGGCTGAAGAGTCCTGATCTACTTAGACACGTCCTTGTACTAAACTCCTTCCATACCTTTGATCATTCACGCTGCTTTTCCCTGTACCTTTTCTAGCTTTGTTTTGTTCTTTTTGAGACACTGGAACAGCATACAGGAATCAAGATAAAGGCAATAGTTTCATACAGAGATATAATGATATTTGCTTTTGTTCTCTTTTCCTTTCCTAATAATTCTTAATGTCATATTTGCTGTTTTGATAGCTACTCAGTACTGAAGTGACATTTTCAGAGCACAACCCATTATAATTCACAGATCTCATTCTTGAGCAGTAAACCCAGGAACATGGCACACCACTGCAGATGTAATGGGAGGACTGTGTTTTACATGTGCAGTACTTTACATTTATGACTACTGACACCTTATAACCCATTCATTCAACATTCTTCTGCAATTCTTCAGTGTTGGCCTTTTGCCCTAAACAGAACTTCTCCATCCCCTATTGCCCCCTTTTGCTAGGACTGTGATAGCAGCAATGAGGATGATATTTAGATTTAAGGAGGTCACTGGAAAAAAAACCCCACTAGTTATAATAATTACGTATAAAGCTTGGAAATCACTTTAGTTTTTCTGGTAATACGAGCTATTTTTCCACCATTTGCAATTACGAGTTGAAGTATTAAAACACATCAATTTTTTTTTTTTATTAAAAGCAAAAAGAAATCTCTGAAGAGAGAGATAAACAGGGTAATGTAGACATCCTTAAGTATAACTATTTTAGTAGTATTCCACAGGCTTTTCCTTTGGAGAGTCAGCTAAATGTGAACTGTTTTCTACTTCTGTAGAATACTTTAATCAATGTTTAAGTCCTACTGGATGGAAAAGTGCTTTAAAGATCATTTGATCCACTAATTTAACTTGATGAGCAAGTCCCCTCTGTCTGCTGCTCCTGTTAGCCCTAACAAGCATCTCTCTCTCCTCTAACAATTTCTCCTGCTCACCATGCTTTGAACTGTGATTTGCTTTGATAATCTCTCCCATTTAGTTAATTCCACCACCTTTAACGTTTCCATTTCTGTTCTTTGAATATTGTGTGCAATGTAAAGAATCGAACAGATTCTCATTAAACAGGAGGCAATGAGATGGTTTTACTGTTCCTCTAGAAAGGATGACCCTGCAAGTCTTTTCAGCCTTTGCATTCCCATGCTAAATGACATTGCCTAGGTTTAAGGAGACCTAAGAAATATCAATACAATTTCTTTTCATCGTATTGTAAACACAAATTTTTCTGACGATACAGCTTCTTTTAAAAACAAAACAAACAAAAAACCTAGCTCTACTTGTCCTGTAGATCCTCCGTAAAGTTTTCTGTTGCTTATACACAGAGAACAATCCTTTTAACATTTTTTCTTATGCCTTTATTCAGTTATTTTTCAAGATTTGATTGGAATGTCATAGTATTTTTATAGTTAGGCAGTGTGTGTAGATTTTTCTAATTTCCTTTCTTGGACCTTCTGAATATTGATTTTCTAGTTAGTAATACATTTGACACCTCAATTTAATGACACCTTTTATTTTCCCACTGAAATCTGTGCGAATTTTCACTGAAACTCTAATTTGATGTTTCAAAATCAAAATTATCCCCATTACATCTGAAAGTACTTTACCCTTATGGATGGGCCTATGAATTTCCGTTCTACGAAATCCTCATTTTAACATAGATGATTTTTTCAAGTTAAGCAGTAATATAATGAATTCTACTGTTCTTATCAGAACATTTAATCTAATTACATTACAGTGACCTAAAGAATTGAAGAGCAGCTCTTTGATAGTAACATTTTGAACTGGATCCCATGCAATCTAGCAAACCAACTAAAAAATTACTTCTTTTCTTTTGTTCCCTGAGCAGCTGTTACATTCAATAGTCATTAGTGGATTTTAAAAATTTACATTTGAAATCATGTTTAACCTATCTTCAAAGGGGATAATGACATTTTTCCATTATAATTGTATTTTATAAGAAACAGGTTTGCTGGCATACTTTGCTGAATTCACTTCCTTGGATTCAGATACTAAATTATTACATCTATAGCTGAATACTAATTAAAAATATGAGGAATTACTATGTGAAATTGTTCTTCAATATGTCACATACCCTTCAAAAACGGATGGAAGAGGAAAAAGGAATAATGAAATAGTAGCAATAATTTTTCCTTTAAGTTCAAAAAAACCTTTCAAAGCTGTGACAGTACAGTTGTATGTTTTTACTCCTATCTTTTCTTCTTTTGTCCCATTCTGTTTCTGCCTTTTTCAGCTGCCATTCTACTTTAAAATCTGTAATTAGTCTTGAAGTTTTATTTTCATATTCCCATTAATTAAAATAGGAGTAAAGAAAGTCAATTCATAGGAAGACCAAGGCACTAAGCAGCCTATATCCACATGCAGCTTGTACCAGCAGGGGTGGCTGTACTGATTTTAAAAAGAAATTCTATAAAAAGACTTAGTTGGAAAGACACATTCTTTGACAGATACTCTGGTCTGTTTAACAATGTTCTTTGAGAGACTGTCACTTTCCTGTTAAAAAAAAAAAAAAAAACCAAACCAAAACCAAACCCAAACAAAACAACAACCAAAAAAAAAAAACCAACAAAAAAACCCTAGAGGACAAACCCAGATTTTTTAAGGAACATGGAAAACATGTTTCCTTTTTTTCCTTCTCTTCTCCTTCATTAGGGCATGAGTCATATTTTTACCCAACTAGGTCATTATACTATACATTGAGAGTCATGGCATTAGACAAATGTCTGTACAAAATCATCCCAGATCTGATTCCTATTTGTTGCTTTAACACACACGGAAAGGAAAGGTTTAATTTACCAATTAAATTAATTATTTATTAAAATTATTTACCTATGTGAAGGAGTTTAATGTTAGTAACTTAAGACATTTTCCACTAAATGCCCCAGGAGGTAAATTGCTTTGCAATTGAGGAAAGTATGAAAAATTGAAAATTATATAAATGTTAAAATATGGCAAGCCAGAATACAGTTTTGCTTAAACTATGATTTGCACACTTCAAGAACACAAATCTGAAAAAAAGCATTACAGGAAAGTAAAAACACTGACTCCTAATTGCAATCTCCCCATGGTCTCCTTTAAAGTTCTGTTTCAACAGTTTTCTATAGGGTGGTGAATGAAAGCATCGCTTTAGCCATCAGTGGGACTGAGTAACATACCCAGGGATAGGAGAAGCTGGGATTCAGATCTCCAGTCTCCCAAGATTTCAGCCCATGCCATTCTGAGGCAAGGCATTTCCACCTCCTCTTACACAAGGGTTAAGAAATTGATAGCACTGGTTTGCAGTTAAATCTTTTGCAGAGGAAAGCAGTGAATGCACATCCCTCATACTGCAATATGGTTCAGGGACTTTTGGAAAAATGATGCCAACAGCAGCTCCTCATTCTCTTAAATGCTTGTGAATTTAAGCCAAGGTTTTTGCTGAATGTATGAAAAATAAGCCTTGCTATTTGAACACACATACTCATTTACTGAAAAGGCTAAAATCTTTTCTACTTTTGCTTGATTTGATTCAGATGCCGACCAAACTAAAAATGTACTTCAAACAAAAAATTATTTATATCCAAAAACTTTTTAATCACAGCAACGAAGACTGGAGATGCAGCTGTAAATGACATGACAGATTTATATAACCTTAGAAGCCTATTCTGTCAGTGGGCACCTGGTATACCCATGACTGATGCCTTAAAAGAAGAGAGCACGGTGCTTCACTCAACTCCAAAAAGTCATAGACCCAAATGCCTATGTGACTCCATAGCAAGTAAGAAGGTAAAAATAATCAAGTACCATTTCATTTTAACAAAAATGTTAAAATGTTCATTTTAATAAAAATATTAAGAAACTATATCTGTAGTCTTATGTGCATATCTTCAGGAAAAAATTAAATAATTCCTATAGTGGGCAAAACTAACATTCCAGTTTAGCCCAAAAAGGATAATAAATCCCAATTTGGTTGCTTCAGAGAATCTTATGTGTAATGAAAATGTATACTTTCGTGCCAGCTCTCAACATGTCTCTGAATAGTTATTGAAAAGGTAAAATAGTCCAAGCTCATTTGAAATAAATAGATCATATGACTTAAATGCTCTCAAAGGATAAAGCATTCAATAATATCACTGAAGAGTCAACTAGTCACTGTAAAACAGGACTTACTCTTTACCCTTAATAATGACTGAAAAATGAGGAAATAGTTATGAAGATATCTGCTCTTCAGTACACCATTTTCTTTCAAAAGATATCCCGCACTAGACAAAAACAACCAACCAACCAACCACAAAACAACAAAAAACCAAAACAAAATGAAGTGGTTTTCTAAAAGTATAGAATCATAGAATGGATCATATTAGAAGGCACCTTTAGAGGCCATCTAGTCCAAGCCCCTTGCACCGAGCAGGAACATCTTCAACTGGATCAGATTGCTCAGAGCCCTGTCCAGCCTGGCCTTGGATGTTTCCAGGGATGGGGCATCTATCACTTCACTGGGCAACCTGTGCCAGTGCCTCACTGCCCTCATGGTAAAGAATTTCTCCAAATATCTTGTGTGACTCTACCTTCTTTCAGGTTAAAACCATTGTGCCTTGTCCCATTGCTAGAGGCCCTATTATATTTGCACTTATATATGAACACACACATGGATGATTTCAAATTTAAACAGCCATTGCTCTTTTAAAAGGCAAATGAGTTTGAGAACTATAAAAAAAAAGCTAGAAAACAATTTTTAAAAAGGATTGTCCCAATAAATACAGAAATAAATACAAAATAAAACTTAAAGAAAATAATTTCTTCAGTTTGAATTTATAACAGAAATATAAGAAGGATAGAGAAAGGGACAAGGAGCATGATCCAAGATAAGGAATGGACTTCTGTATAAAATGTGACAAAATACAAAATTAGAGAACTGTAGCTCAGCAGCACTTCTAGCTGAAAAACTACAGAACATGTAATGAAGCTAGTAGGTGGAGAAATAAATACCTTATTCACACACTGCACAGTTAAGATATTACTTTTTTTTTCATAGAATGCTGTAGATTCTAAATAAAGAGATCAATCAAAAAACCCCTACCATTAAAAATTCATGGATTAAAAATATATAACTATATGTCATTCTCTCCTGTTTGGGAAGTCCTTGAATAGTAAATTGCTAGGAATCAGAGAACATTCCTAGGGCATCTCAATGCATGTTTTTCTTATCTATTACCTTCTCTAAACATTTTGACTTTTGACAAAGCTGATATAGAGCTAAACGAACCTTGTTATGACCAACACGAGATTTTTACATTTTGTATTGCCACTTATATGCCCATAAACACTCATGAATTCTTAACAGAGTTTAGTAACTTTCATTACAGATAAAATGGCCATATAAAGCTATGCTGCCTACCCAAATTAGTATTTCCCAACTGGAAAAGTTTGGAACCAGCTATAATGTACTTTAGGGCAAAGTTATTCATATTTATCATATTTTGCAACCTCACTATGTCAATATCATGCAATATTAACACGTGCTACAATTTAAACTCTCTATATAACTTATATGTATTATTCACGATAAATAGTCCACATTTCTATGCAAAATATTCTGCTAACATGACACAGGCTGACATGAAAGTGGAAAAAATGGGTAGAGGGCCTTACTATGTCTGGAGGCATTTTTCTATCAGCAACCAAGCAGGCAGCAGAAATAAAGAATCCTCTCACCTTCTTAGAGCTGCTGAAATGAGCTGTTTACCTGACTAGCAAGTCATGGTCTAGATGTGAAGCCCAACAAACAAACAAATTTAACACAGCCTCCCAGAGAAGTAGGTCACCTCATTTTCAAGGAAGCAATATAAACAAAAAGAGAAACCGCCTAAGATATAGATAGGCATCCTTGCAATCTGGTAAGATTAGATGCTGAGAGACTGTGGATAACAGCCTCTTTTTATCAGATCTTGAGAATATCTTGTATAGTTTACAACTGGATTGCTCCTGCTTGCTTGTATAAAGAGTTTATGCATTGCATAGCATTGAATAAACTGTGGTGTGATAATCAACCGTATTTATCTACTGATTATAAAGAATGTATTTGTTTAACACCTCTTGCTTATGTTGCAG
The DNA here is from genome assembly GCA_013400975.1 of Atrichornis clamosus. Lineage (NCBI taxonomy): Eukaryota > Metazoa > Chordata > Aves > Passeriformes > Menuridae > Atrichornis > Atrichornis clamosus. The sequence goes on from WBMZ01004181.1 coordinate 138,633, forward strand.
CTCAGCTGTGCCAACATAGCAAGAGACAGTTCCTTCATCACTACCTTGGAGAGTTTATTCTCAAAAAGCATTCCCCTGTGTTTGCTGGCTTTGTTAGGAGAACCTCATTAAACACAGTAGAACACTCCCTGTCTTAGTATTTCAATTTTGTAATTGCATATTCCTTACAAAATCCCACTCAAATGATTTGCTAAATACTAATTTTAATTTAATCTTTACAGAAGGCAAACACAGTGCACTGTAACTTGATGTTTCTCGGGTTTAGGTTTTCACCTGTACTATGTGTATCCTTTATCTGATCATAGCTGAATCATTTTTTGGTGACTTTTCCTCTCCAATGAGAAGTAGACAAGCTTTTCATGGGTTTTAGTCTCAAAAAGTATACATCAACTTCCTGTTACTCATACAGCACCATCAAGCCACTCTCACAATTAAGAAACTGAGTAACAAAATTATGAAAGAATAAAAACTGTTTGAGGAATCAGAATTTTCAGCCAGGAATTCTGTAATTCATATCTCAGTTGGGTTTTGTCCAACAGTATATACACGAATATGCAGGCTGAAATAATAAATCTATTATGAACACACTGAGCACAAAAAGGAACAGTTATTCACAGTGATTTACTTACATCCATTCAGAGTTGATTCAGGGGTCAGCTATCAGAAAATATCATCACAGCAATTAACAGCAGTAAACCAGCAAACTCAACATTAGAAATTGTTAGAAAAGGACAAGAAAACAGAAAGGCATCACTATAAAATATACTGCACTCAACTCATGACTACTGTGCACAGTGACAGTTTTCTAGTCTTCAAATATAAACTAGTAAGAAACTTTCAGAGGAAAGGACAGCAAGGATGGGGGCATACAGAGTGATTTCTGGAAAAGACATACCCATGGAGAAATGGGCCAAGCCATAGTATACTCCACAAAAATATCAAATAGGAATTTTAAAACAAAGGGAAGGGACTTTTTTTCCTACCTACCATATCATTAACTGCAGCATTCACAGCCATGGAATGTTGTAAGGTCAAAAGTCGACACAGAACAAAAAAAAAAAAGTCATTAAAAAAGAAAGTTCTGGAAAATGGCAAAAGATGGAATAGTCATTGTGGCTACTGTTATTAACTGGAAAAAATTTACAATTAGAGAAGTTCTTAAAAGTCTTCTTGCTGGAGCCTAAAAAGCCATGACAAGGAAAGACCACATTTACCCTCAGTTTCTCCTATGCTTTTCATCACTGTTCAGTGTATGAATTTCACTGAATTCTTAGTCTGACATGATACAACTGTTGCTATGCTTTCATTTCATTATTTTACCATAATTATACTTTAAAATATTTTTGCCCTTCTCATTGCTATATCATGATACTTATTCTGAAGGTTTGGCTGAGGTCTTTAGTATATACTCTTCTTGGCTAGACTCATTTTCTTTTTCCTGATTTAAAAAGCAAGAATCTCTGAAAAGCACTGGAGTACAAACCAGTATTTCTGAAATCCTGTTCTGACCTTCACCCCACTCACACTGCATGTCCTCCTCTTCTACTTAAGACTTTTTTCTTACAATTCTTCTTTCCTTGAAAATCATTCATCCAAAAAATTTAAGTGACAGCTATCCTCCATTAGAAGATTAACTCTGTTTAAAAATTATCCTTTGTTAAAAAGTACTATGTCACACTAGAATTAGATGCTTGAATTAACATTGGAAAATTTAGAAACATGATTACCATATTATTATCATTTAATGATTTTCATTTTACAGCTTACTTTTTTATAAGAAAGCCGTTTCTCCATTTTGTGCCCACACTGTGCCTACTCACTTAGAACTATACATCTAACTACTGTGGAACAAAAATAGCATAAAAAAGCTGCTCAGAAACAGAAATTACCATATTCATGACTTTCTAGATAAACTTTTCAGAACACAGTAGAAGACAGAATTTGAACCAGAAAAAGTTATTGTCAAGTTTTCTGATTAAACAGACAGCTCCATAAAATAGCAGAACTTGTTAAAAAATAAAAGAAACATTTATTTAAAAGTAATGAAATAAAATGACAGATCCAATAGGTCTAAAATGCACATGCAACAATTTAATTCATTAAAGCTAGTAACAGATTAAAAAATAAATATATATATTAGAAGAGCAAAGTAGATAATGAAAAGCAATTTTTCAAAGACATAAACCTAACCATTATAAGATAACTTAAACACAAGTGTGTTGAAGTAGTAGGGTATGAAGCAAGCAATTGAGGAATGCAGACTACTTGGCTTTTTGAAGCACCTCCTAACTGCTCTCCTTCATGTTTCCCTTAGAAAGTGTCTCTATTCTGAGAGCAAAAGAAAAAATATGTCCTATTTCACAAAAGGGTAGTATATATTTCAAATTATGTTATGGCTTAAATATTTAGAGTTTGAGTTCAGTATCTGCACAATGAGGTAATTGGAAGAACATCTTTGTGCATTCAGATCACATTTTCTAACATCGTCTAGTCAACACCTTCAGAAAACATGTAGTGTGAGTCCTTTTTAGGTCTGAAATATTTTTAATAACGAAAAAAATCCAAAGAATAAAATCACAAAATACTCTTCTCATAAGGATTACAGTAGAGACTTTAAAAACCTTCATCAACATTACCCTTTCTTTAACAGCCTAAGTTTCACCATGTAAATCTCCAGCTTGTTTTACCTAACCACAGGTGAGAAATGAACTAAAGAGAAAATCTGTTCTCCTTGGGACTACAAGCACTGTTACATACTTGAAACAAAACAACCCTGGTAACAAAAGAAGGGTTCTGCACCAGAGTACAGGCAGTGTCGCACAGGTTGTCTCCTGTGGGTACAAGAATCTCATTTCTTCACAATAAACATCTGATTTTGGGTGCATTTACTCCTGTCAAGATGGCAACTCACTGTTGTTTCTTTGTATTTTAAAAATTAAAATATTTGAGTATTAACTTTGTTTTCTTAAGTTCGTTAAACTTCTTGAATTCTTTTGATTCTGAGTTTATGTCTGCAATGCAACAACTGGAAGAGGGAAGATTTAGATGTTTAAGATGGAACAGTACTTCTGAACAAAGACACTTATGTCTCCTCTCAGTATTTAATGGACCATGACTGATTTGTTTGGCAAAGAAAAAAGAAAATGATCATCCAATTAGACTAAGATCACTTGAAACAGGATCAAGTAGACAACGGTGGGATAAAGATTATTTCAGGAGAGCCTGTGCCTATCCTTAAACCCTTATGGAGCAGTCTGATGTATGTGGGAACAGATAGTAATTTTTTCAGGACAAAAGTTTCAGTTTTGAAAACTGAATAGAAAACAATGTAATATTGCTTTACTTGTTCATTCTACACTAGACTTGCTCTTTTTGCCATTGAGATATACACAGAACAAAAAGTGAACTGCAACACATCAGTGTCTCAATTTCTGTATTTTATAAAACGTGAAACTGATAAAACACCTTTTAAAAGGTTGCCAGTCATCTTAGAAAATGACTCAATTCACTGAACAAGGTTATTAGTTTAACAACTAAAGCTGACATTCTCTCAAGCTGAATTTATGTACTATGTCTACAGTACATTTTCAATTTATTCTTTATCTAGCACATTATACTATCACCATACTTGCAGACATATAATATAAACCTATGGAGTGAATCAAACTTCATAAATATCTTCTTAAAAGTCAGGATTCTAGGTGAAAACTGAAGCTCTTAAATAACATTGAAATGCTGAATTTTGCAGAAGCTTCCAAATTTATTACATCCAAATCTATTTTCTAAACCAACATAGTTCCCTCAGATTTTCAGAATGCATTATTACATACATTTTTGGGATGTTTCATTGCAATGGTGTAAGAAGTGCTCTACTGTGCTTGTGGCCTCTCAAGAATTCATAAGAGTTGAATGCAACTCTAGATGCTGTTCTTACAGTGTTGCAGTTAAGCCTAAAGACTGAAAAAAACCCTTAATTACCTTCCTACTGTCACTATCTTCCTTGACAAACTCAGTAATTAGTGAAGAACACCTTAAACTAAAGACACGGTAAACATCAGCATGTCAAAAATCAGAATATTGTAAGTGATTTTAGCAACACAGCACTGGGACACTGATAAGCTGCTGACAGAATCTAAGCCTCTCTCCTTCAGGAATTTGCAGCCATCTGCCCATAATATCTAATTCCTTCCCATGGAGCCACCTGTACAACTGTCTAACATCCTGAGGTAAAAAAAGTACTCAAAGCTTCCTACGAAATCCTCTCTGTACACTTGGGAAAAAAGCTATCAAACAGTAGGGCATATAAGATAAAAGATGTCCTTAGCTGAGCATGTTGGGATTCTTTGACTGATGAAGGAGATTTGCCAAGCTTAGGCAGAGAGACTTTGACCACTGCCACAAGAGAGAGTGTTTTACAGAAACATATGTATGGTCCCTAATGGGGTATTTATGGAGTACCCTAATGGGCTATTCATTTTCTCTCCTCCTCAGCTGGTCCCAGAACACTCTGATCACCCAAGGAACTGTCCTTAAACCTTCATACACCCTTTCAAAATTTTGACAGATGTCAACCAACAACAGGAAAATCCATTTCTCCAATGCAGGCATTTAATTTAAATTGAGCTTCCTATTCAGAAGTGATCTTAGATATCTATAAATGAACATGCTGGCATTAAAAAGCAATGTAACGTAGAAAATGTCCGTGCATCAGATAACTCTGGGCACCTTCCATGATATAAGACTTTGGCTCTTGCATTTCCCTGGTTAAAGCCTCGGGAAGGAAGGGCAGGAAACAACTCCTAGTGAAACAAGATCATGTTTACATTCCTCTGAAACTGTCCTCTAATTTCAAATTTGACTGTCTGCCACTACAGGGCAGATAGAGGGGTTTCCAGGTGAAAAACAAAGATATAACAGCTGAAATTGGTGAGCGGTTATAAAGTACTCAACAAACAGAGATACGAAAATTCATGCAAGGTTTGAAACAGAAATAATACCTTGTTTTGAGAGAAGTAGCAAGTCATACGAACAAGGGCAACAAATACCTTGTTAACTGAAACCATTGTGCAATTTAAGCATAGTTGTTCTGCTATAATCATTTGTAACTGTGTTGTCTGCTCATATTTTACTGTCAGCTGAAATAGCTCTCTGTGGGTGTAACAAACCTGACACATCTGCAAGCAGGATTCTGTGTCACCTTTACAAATACTTCACACCCAGTACATGCCCTGCAGTGGCTGGAAGGTGGCTGAAAGGTTATCAGAGAGGGGTTTCGAGTGAACTGCAGGCCAGGCAGAAAGCTCCACATTAGGTGAAGGGCAGGTAGGAGCATTCATGTTACTTTTTGAGATACTGTTAAGAATAAAAGGTATTTAGTTGCTGTGAAACATTTTCTTAGATCATTATGCTATGAATGGTAATGAACCTACTTAACAACTGAGATGCAGTAACAGGTAAATGCTTACATGACCTAAATGTGAAAGACAAACAAAACCTTGCAGTTGGCTACCTTTGCATTGTTCTAAGCTGTTAGGATATTTTTCCTTGACCTATTGCATTGGAAAGTAAAAATCAGGCTAAGTACAGTTTAAGCTTTCTCATTTAACCAACGCCTAAACAGCAATGATGACCTGTTTGCACAGTGAGATGATGGAAGTCTCTTTGGTTAGAATATAATGTGAAATTTACCATTAATATTTTGAAGAAATATATTTAAGTCATTAGAGAACAGGATTTAATAAAATGTTACATGCATTCACTGATTTATCCTGCCTCATTAATTACAGCTCCACTCAAGAGATCATCTCGGTTCCTTCATAATAGCCATCCATATAGTATTATCCATTTTGAAATACTATATAAACACTTAAGACTGATTCCCTTTAAAAAAGCCCCAAAGAACAAGAAGGGCTCTTCTTTCTGGTGCTTCAATTACGTTTCAACATTTTCAGACATAAATATGGTAAACAAAAAGCCATGTGCAGAACTAGAAGAGCTATGGTGGTAAATTTTTAACTACAGAAAGTTTAATTTTGTATTATGAACCTTACAGCAATTTGAACTCTCTTGGCCTAAACAAAATACAAAAGTTGGTGTTTTCTGGTGAACACATTTAGATTAGTTTCAGTAGGATTTTCACAAAGCATATTACACTTTACTGCACACTCACTGGGAAGATGATGGAAGAATAAACAGCAGTTGACAGATTTTAGTCACATCAGCAGCAGGCAGGCAGATAAAATGACACAGACATGAGCACAGTAGAACACCCTCTGTGCACTAAAGCACTAAAGTGTTAATTCACTTATAATATGAAGTCAGGTCACTCTTAAGTACTTATATATGGTAACAACTTCACTGATTAATTCTTCCCTGTTAATTTTTAATGCCTCCCCACCATACCATAGGAGGCAGGAGAAGGGTATTTATGTTAGTAACTGCAAAGTGCCTGTGAACGCCTCTGAATACTGACATGGGTCGTGGAACAACTCATGGCCCTGTTAACAAACTCTTATTCTGTAAAACAGACTAGGTGTGTGTAAACTGTCATTTGAGAATGAACACTGAAAAGTTTTAATTCCTTCATGATGGCCAGGAACTGCAGGGGAGAGAACAAGTTAGCACTGCCAGAAGCTTCCCAGGAACACTACCAGTGCAGTTGATGAAGTTTCAGTGTCTGGGACATTTCTGGGAAATGTTTAATATATTGCAGGATTAATACCGTAACAGGGAAATACGAAAGCCTTGTACTTTGAAGCAGGTTTTTTTTATTTCACTGTGTCAGTGCCTACACATCATGCTTGGGCTATGTCCAGGCACTGAACCACGGCCTCTGGGAGTGTCATTCTCCCAGCAGAAATCACAGAATGTGCTGAGTTGGAAGGGACCCACGAGGATCGAGTCCAGCTCCTGACCCTTTACAGCACCACCCCCAAGAGTCACACCACGTGCCCGGGGAGGGTTGTCCAAATGTATCTTGAACTCTGTCAGGTTTGATGCTGTAGTATCTGAAGCTGGGAGCCACTTGACAATCATTTCAATGAGAGCATTATTAAAAAGCTGTGAAAGATGCTACAATGACCTTCTAAAATACAACCATGACAGAACAAAAAAGTTATATCCACTAAAAGTCCACTGGCAACAGAGTGCCCGAGGTTGTGAATACTCTTTATCACATAAAGTGGTAGGAACAGTGAATGCTCGTGTCTATATTAATATTTATAAATCTAGGGGAGCAAACAACCTTTAGCTAGGATAATGTCAGCAAGGACATGTGATGATTTATTACGTCAGACAGACACAAGAGAGTCACTACTAAAACCAACAGGCTCAGTGGAAAGACACTTAACGGCTGCAATTCATTGAGTACAAATTCGATAAAAGAAGCAGTCTGACATTTTTATTGGTATCTCACTACTTCTATATTCAAAAGGAGTAATTTAGTTTAAGGAACTGGTGATGCAAATAATCTTTGTAGTAACTCAGTCACAAGCCTGGCAAGTTACATAGCACTTCAGCATAAAAGGATGTTTTTTAAAAATATTTTTCTTACCAACGTCCTTTTAGGTTTTCCAAGGTCTTTATTTTAACTTGTAATCTGAAAGTAAAAGTTTCTCACTCTTCTGAAAATCAAAGCAATTGTCACCCACTGAGTTTTTCTTTGTCCTATGATATGTTCAAAACATTACAGATTGTAATTGCCCTTAATTGAATTAATGCATTTTCCTTGAAAAATTCTTTTATTCCCATGTAACTTAAATGACCATTAATTTCCAGTTACCATTACTAGCTCAAGTGATATAACACTGTTGTGATTTTAGATAGCTGAAAGACCATCCTCATGTTGTTTGGTGGTATCAAGCCTATTACTAAAGAAGAGCAGAAAAATCAACACCACCCTCTTTCTTTTGACACTGTGCCTATCAGGCAACCAAGAATTAAAAAAGGTGTGACAAGATTAATACTACCTTTTAGTGTATATGTGATTGAAATAATGTCATTATTCATTCCAGGTTTCAAATTCCTGTCCTCAAATCTGTAGCAGATCTTTGATTGGTGTGGATTTGTATCTGCTTTGTAATTCTGTCTTGTGTATTTCTTTCTGGCACTGACTGTCAGTACCAGTTGATAAGGTCACTTAAATGAGATCTTCTGGTGCTAAAGTGCTAATCAATTTAGAGACTCTCTGAGGTTTTGCTGCAACCAGGAGAACTTAATCCTTTTCATTGTATTTACATAAATGAAATTATTCTGCCTCTGGCTTCTTTTTGCAGGCTACAATGTTCTTTGGGTAATCAGAGGGTATCAACACCACCATCCTACTTTCATACAAACCTTTTGGGCCTGACCTAATATGACTGTATTCAGGGGTGCTGCATAAAATGTTACCTTGCATGCAAAAACTAAGTGACATTCAAGCTATAAATACCTGCTTGACAAAAAGTAGTGCAAGAACATGTTCATACTGTAGTTGCTAACACGTTTCTTTTTTTGCATTGTAGATGAGATCCAACATTAGCCTGAGTCTTGCAAATCCTGGTACCTTTTAATACATTTCAAAGCACAAATAAAACAGTGCTATCTTAAAAACACACTTAGGATTTTTCTAAAAATAAGAAAGTGCTGGAGGTCACTGTGTAGTGAAGAGAACACACAGTAGAAGAGCATAAGTAATTTCAAAGGCTACTTAGAGTCTGGTTTTAACATTAAATCTGATTCAAATTACAGATTTTCATCTGCTTCTTTGCATGCATCCTTTAAACTTTATAAAGGATATTTGAGAAACTGAGGCTGAGAAATAAGCCAAAACATTTGAGAAGCCAATTTTTTAGTACATTTAAATAATTATTACAAAGCAAAACTGGAAGATCTATATGAAAATGGAGTGAGGAAAGAGGTACATTGTATACAGCAGTAGACAAAATTAAAATTAATTACACAGATTTCATTATTCCCTTTCTATACACACACTTCAATAAAAGCAGTGGAGCTCCTTGAGGAGGAAAAAATGAAGGTGGATTAATTGTGTCTGGACAACTACTGCTCAATATACATGCAAGGTCAGATACAAACCCATGGCTGGGTGAGTGGGTTCTTGTCTTTACCATTGATTTACATTTAAGACTCTAATTAAATTTTATTCCTTCTCTTCAGTAACTTATTATCTAATCCACTTTGTCTGAATGGATTCTGTAGGTTGTATATGTCAGTCTGAATTACAGAATATTTAGTTTTTGTTGGCAAATAAATACAATGAAACTGAAATATGTGAAAACTGGAGAGCAGGCTGGTGGGTAAACACAAACCAAAGCAGAGTTAATATTCATGACGCAGGCTCCTGCTCCTCAGAGGATGGTCCTTCTCTGAATGCAAGACGCTTCAGATCCCCGAAGGACATCACCCTCCTGTTTACTGCTGTCTGTTTTGCTAGAACCAATGTGCCTCTGGGGAAGCCAGTCACTTGCATCTACATTTGGGGTAGTTTGCTGTTACGATAGCAGCTGGCTTAGGAAAGCTCCTAAAGACTGCAGTGGTGTGAAAAAACGTGTCCTGGAGCAAATAACATCCTCCAAAAATAAGTAAAAAATGTGATCTGATTGCAAGATTGGATCACAATTGGTGTAATTAATAATTTCTTACAACACATGATTATTGTAAGAAATTGAGTAACCAGTATGTTTAGCTCCTATTTCCTTTTCTTTAAAGAAGCTTATGACTCTGCCATGCAAGAACATTTTCTCTTCTTGATACTTTCAAACCATTAAGATCCTAATCTGGATCTAGAAACAAAAATTGGGAGGACAAGGTATGTTGCAAACGGGTTGCACAGAAGTCTTAGGGGGAGACAAAACCTCACAAAATGCAATTACCTCTCATGGCAGTTACACTCCAACAGCTACAAATTATGAAAAATCCCAACTCTCATAATCCTTGAGATGGCAGGATTCTAAAGTACCACCAGTAGGATAAGTAAAACTGCATGGGTCCTGTGAAATGCACCCCAAGGGAATCAAAGTTATGTGATTGGGAAGCAATAAATCATATTAAGATGGCATGGCTGTGAATGGGGAGTTTGAGCAGGTAAACCTCACCTTTCCCTCACTTCTGAGGAAATACTGGAGCCCTCCTACTCTCCTTACCTCCTGCAAGTGACTGATGACTTCACTCTCTTAATAAGCTGTTTAGAGTCTCCTCACATTTCAACCCTGCCTTCTCCTTCAGGAAATTCAGCCAATTCCACTGACTACAGTGCCCAAACCTGCACTCTCCACTTACTGTAATAGCAATGAATTCGTTCCAGAATACTGCTAGGTTCACGTTCACATCAGGCACCTTCATAAACATTTTCAAGTGGCAAGATTATACTGTATATTCTCTACTTAGTATCATTTGCCTTGTAAAATAACTACTCATTTTCTAACAGTAAATTTAAGTGTGTCCTCAGAACTGTCCTCTCGATTAAGAGTCATGCTGAAGTCATTACTCGCTAGATGCAGTATTTCCTGCAATCATTTAATTTCAGATATTCTGCTTACATTGAAATTGTAATTTCTTATGACAATGATATGGCTGTATTTTAGTAAGCATCTTCTTAAATTCAGAGAATACAATATGTAACTGTATTCATGGAATCCCTGATACAGTCAAAACAGGATTTGACAGACACAGTCTCAGGTGGACCAAGGGTGTAAAATTGCATTAAATTCAAATATGCTTGGAAAGTTACAGATAAAAGCCTAAATTTTCCCTCCATAGCAAAGATATATGACTGTATTGTGCTGTCCAAGAGCTAAATCCCACAAGGAAAAATAATCCAATGTTTCCACAAAGAGAGAATCTGAGAAACTCAAATGCCCACTGGCCATGTAAATTTCTCTACCAATAAAAATTCCAACAGAATAAAAGAATAAAATTAAATCAGAATTATCCAATAAAATGTCCTGTTACTATTACTGCTCCTGAAGATACTAGTGTGAAATGCACACCATCACCTAGTTGATCAGTTTATTAAAAAAAATCCATCCTACCAAGTATGCTACCATCTAAACCAAAATTACTTTGACAGTCTGTAGATTTACTGTGGGTGCATTCCTAGGACTGCAACACACTGAATGTATCAACTTCTAAGCAGTTAACGCAGTATTTTGGAAACATATCCTTCGAGGGCATTCACTATCCCTTCTTAGCCATCTCAGAACTAGAATAGATTATTTCATCACATATAAAATATGAGATGTCTCCCGCATGATTTCCTATGTCATAAAGCATAATTTCTTTGAAAGTAGGGCAACATGTACACTGGCACCTTATACAACATCTTATACAGACATCTATATCAATAAGAACAGCTTAGTTTACCACAGTGAAAGGGCTGAACCAGATGCATTTAAAGTGAAAGCCTAGGACAATTACACAAAAAAATGTAATAGGAAAACAAACTGACAGATTACTTATTCCTCAATCTTCGTTGAAGATAATTTTGCTACTATAATTCTAAATGGGATCAAGACTTAACCATGAAGAGAAAAATGAACAAGGGGCATTTGTTTGTGGTGTACCTCCAGAATACTATTTGCTGTCTACCTACACTCACAAGGTACGTGTCAGCAAGGAAACCAATCCTGAAGTGAGATTCATACAGTTCTGAAACTCTAACAGCTTGAAAATGTGCCCCAGCAGATACTGCTGTGTGATGAAACAGTTTGTCAGTAGGAGATACTATTTTTATCTCTAATCAAGCAGGTATAAGTGTATGTAATCTAGCCTTTCCCACTCCCCCCCAAAAAAGCTCATCCAGAGCACATTACCATAATTGCAAATGTCTTTTTCAACGTTGCAGGAGGGAAAAAACCAAAAAGCTCTTTTTCAATGTGTCCTACATCTAACTCCAAGGCTTAAATGGAAAAGCTTCATATTTTTATGCTTTAAAAAAAAAAAAAAAAGAAAAGATTAATCTCAACAGGCAGTTGTCTCCCATGGATTATTAGGTCTCTCAAGTAAGCTTATATAACCCTCATAGGTCTTACGATTATCTTGAAAACCCAAGGAAATATATTATTATCCTCTTAAAAGTAAAGGGCCATATTTGCAACAGGGGTTTGAAGATAAAAGTTATTCCAAGTTCTTCCCATTCCAACATTGCTTTTTTACTTCAAAAATTCATGTAACTCCAGTATGTGCAGAAAGTTATTAATGGGGGTGCAGAAAGCACACCATGCAGCACCAGATAGAAGAAGCGGCTGTAACCGAGTTCAAACTTTTGCTATGAAAAATCTTCACATAAACATGAAAAACTGAAAATTTCAACCGATGGAGCCCAGGTGAATGATCAAATAACAACTTTCCTGGTCACCTGCACAACTTATTTAAATAGACACAACAGTTCAAATGTAAAAGAGCATTCTTCAAGATGAAGGACCTAGTCTCTAAAGTATGGATTTCTGGATACAGCCATACAACAGAAAAAAAAAAAGGTGTATGTTAGAGATTTTTTTAATCTGAAAAATCAGACCGGATCCCCTTTTCCACATTGTTTGCATTCCCCACTTTTATTTCTTTGTATGTTTTTTTTTCCCCTTGTATATTTTTGTTTTTACCAGTTTTAGCATCTGGTGTTGTTTTGTTGTTCTTGCTTTATATCCCCCTTTTTCCACCCCTAGCTTCTTTAGCCTTGGAAAGCTCTCTAAGCCTCTCAGCCTCTTCTTCCATTGCTGAAAAATGAGCTCACTTAAAACACCCATAACATATAATTCTGATGCTGGGAAGTGTATGTGGACTAGCCTGCATGTGAAGATGGAAGGGCATTTTAAAGATCCTCAGCAGACGCCAAGACCAGGAGAAACCAGGGGAATTTGATTTTGCTTTCTCAGTACCCTCTGAAAATTTGCCTTGTGTCCTGCCAGATCTTGACAGGGCAGAGCAAATGCATTCATGCTCAAATGACTAACAGCAGCAAAAAGGACATTTTTTTCTGACTTAGACCATGCTGATTACTAGATGGAAAAGGAAGAAAAATATCTTCCAGTCAAGATGGTAAACAAATACTGTTTCAGCTAAGGAAAAAAAAGGAAAAACCAAGAGCAAAGTTGAAAGTCAAGTGGAGAGCAGAGAGGAAAGAATCCTGTGTTGACACCAGGATGGAGCCGTGACAGCATACTTTCCACTCCAGAGAGGCGTAGGGAGGTCACTGGATCCTCCTCACAGTAGAAAGGCAGAGGGATTCCTTCCCAGAAGGCTGAATTGCTCTTTTTAACAGCTCAGCAGGTATCTGTAAGTCCTGAATACTAGTTTGTATCTGAGTCTGTGTGTGTATGCACAAAACAGAGATGTGTGTGCATCTAAAGTTTCTGTCCAAAGCCTACTCAAATTTATACTTGGAATGAAACAGCCTAAAGCAACCAAGCAGCCTACTTTGTGGAATATTTCAAATGTTAACCAGACACATGCACACATCATAAAAGCTCTTACACACCTCCAGCCTCCTAGCAGCAGGTGTAAATTTTACCCCTTGTGCAAGTCACACAAGATCAATGGAGTGATTAAGGATGACACAGTTCTGAAATCTTGAGGGAAATACTGTGCCCATAATGAAAAGACAGATGCAAAGTGCAGCTCAACTCTCTCATCAGAGGTGAAAATTGGTCACAGTAAGACAGTGCAATTGCCACATTCCTGTAGATTACAGCCTTTTATATTACTCAGAAGAATGCATTGCAAGATCTATGAAATGTTAAATGCTCTGAGAAGTAACTGAAAGTATCAGAGGATATAAAAATGTAATTATTAATACTATTATCTTCGACTTGCTAGACTTGGATAATCCTCAGTGACACTTGCAATTTCCATGAACAAACAAACAAAAAAGTCCTAGTTTGAAAAATAAGTCCATTCATGTGAAACTAATCTACATTTACCAATCAAAATTGGCTCAGGGGCATTCTGTAGTTTTCTTTTTTGCTGGCATTCATCTAGCAGATGCTGTCATTTTAACATCTGTAGAATGATTTTAATTCTAACTCGGGTTTTGCACATTGTTTCTACTCCTTTCAACCGAGCTTTCTATGAGTTCTAGTGAGGGAAAATCAGTATTGCTGCCAAACAACTGTTAAATGTGAGAAAAAACGTGAATGTCTTTTGACTGGATATTTTCTATGACAGCATCTGTGCTTGATTATCTCACCAGCAAATTGTACAGATGTTAAATGTTCAATGGATAAAATGCTGCATATATCTATGGCTGCAAAGACACACACACACATTTCCTAGTGCACCATAATTGAGATTCAGAAATAATACCAATAAAGGATAAATAAGATGGATTTTTTACATTAAGTCACAAAAGAATAATATACTTTTTCAAAACTGCAGAGTAGCTAATAGACCTGATCTTAGAGTTTATGAGAGAATTCACCTTGGACAAAGTGGCTGCCAATACAGGACTATGAAGTCATGTTACAAATCACTAATGTAAAAAAAATAAAATGTAGCTTGTAATTTTTCTAAGTCATGTTTTCTGCTCCAAGGAACACAGTAATCTTACCTTAAAGGCTCCAAGAAGGAGATGAATTCTGTTGGTCTTATCTGCTAACCAACTAAATATCAGAAAAGCCAAAGTATTGCCACAGTTGACCCTCAGGGTTTTTTTTTTTCTTATCAAATAAAAGAAACTTCCTAGAGGAGAAAGTGAGAAAGATAGTTCCTCATATTTTTCCAGGAAGAGTCTAGAAAGGACAAACTGACTACAGTGCTTAAAAAAGAAATAAAAAGAAAATTAAAAAAAAAAATCAAACAAGCAAATCCTACCACAAAAGTTTCTTGGGTTAATGGAAGTTATTGTTTTTGCAAGGTATGATCTTCCAGACCTCATCCTTCAATCTCAGCAGACCAAAGTGAGTGCATTTAAGAATTATATTGTCAGCAATTAGAAGTTCAAGCCATAATCAGTTCACAAGAAAATAAAAAAACCACAAAGGCACAGAGCAGTATTTTTCAATACTTTTCAAATGGAGATCAAGAAAAATCCGCTGAAATTATTTTACCACTTTCTATAAGAATAAGAAAAAAATTGTAGTTTGTCTTTTATAGATATAAATACTAATATATATCGTCCTAAGATGTTTGTTAGCATGTGTGTGCCTACCCATGTGTATGTGTATTTTGGTCTTAGATGCAGATGCTTAGAGAGCAAAAAGCCTTCCATGAGAAATGTGCTGAACAGTTACGAACCACGTAACTCCAGCCACAAAAGCACGAGCTGGCCACAAGCTGCATCAACATGCTGCAAGTTGCTCACCCTCCCTGCTCAAGCAGAGAAAGTCAAGTTGCCTACAGAATGACAGCAGGTAAAAATGCAAAGCTGTTTCTAATTTTCTGAAGTGGCAGCCACACATGCAAGGAATTGAAAAGCTTAAAAGGCCAGAATTACATCCTCTATTGTGTTACTACACCTAACGCATGTAAGTTCGAAACCCACGGCTGAGTTCAAAAGAACAACACTTTAAATAATTCACTCCCAAAGAAATTGCTGGACAATATAAAGATACATGCTACCTGATATTTACATCCTGTTATTTAATTTACTCCTTTAAGGATAAACAAGTGAAGACAAATACTTGGCTGTACTGTGCCACTTATTAATAGAGAGCAATACAAGGTCCAAGGAAAGACAAAGTTCAACTGCTACTCTCTGACATTACTTCATTTCACCAGCTAAAAGACTAAAACTAGAATCCTCTAAAGAGAAGGAAAAAAAAGAAGGGAAAAAATCAAACTTAATTACAAAAATATCCTACATAGAAGCTATAGCTATACAGAAATAATCTAAATACAGATAAACTAGGCCTGACTGAATTATAACAATTTCTGTAAAACCATTCTACTGGGTTTTGCATATCCATTATTTTAATAGCATAGGTTTTTTCCTAAAAGGTTATCTTTAGGTTGCTCTGACAGGTTTATCTTCATGATATATGATCCTCCTGTCCTATTTTGCATAGTACAAATGAGACTATAGAGGAAAATTTAAATGAGCAAAACCAGCATTAGCCCATAATACTGAGCCATTCTTTCACTGATATATATGGTATATATTTTAAGATTAAGACTCCGCAGAGAAAAGCACAGGCACACAGGAAGTAAACATAATTTGTCATTAAAGATTAATTAAGAGAAAACATGATAAGGATGAAAATTAAAAATTATATTTCTATAACTGCAGTTGGGATCAGCAAACCATCTTCTCTGTGCCCCTCATCAAAGCAACCATGGGTAGTGATTAGGGGATGGAAGACTTTGCAAGCAAAGTAGCTGACTTCTTTCAAGAAGCTTCTTTCCCTTGCACCTGACTAGCACAGGTTTTTAATTCAATTGAACTCATCACTGAGAAGACTGACTAATAACATCAAGCATCTCTGTGGAGGCTGGGTCTCTCTGAACCTGCTCTTATCTACAGTCTCCAGCAGAACTCAGATTCCTGGCTGGCAACCAGAGCCAAGCACACATGGCCTAAGATCCCCTCTGGAAAGCTACTGCATAGATTCACATCCATCGTAACTGTTTCCTTTGCTGAGGAGGAAAAAGAAACCGCAGTACATGGAGAGTGCCCTAGAGTATACAAAAATTTATTCAAAAATTATGAATGCTGAAAAAAGTTCAAGCTGAGCAATTCTTGACTTTAAAACCTAACTTTGCTTTTAAATTATCCAGGAATTGGGACATGGAAGTAAAATAATTTTTTACCTATTACAGATCTAAGATCTGCCGCAGGAAAACTGGCTATTGCTTGGAATTTCTCCTAGTATTTACTGAAGTTTTTTTGCTCACATCATGGAATTAATTGTCTTCGTACCTCAGCTAGGTTGTATTAATATTTATTACGTAAGTTTTAATGGCATATTTATTCTTAATACACAATATTTAATATGGGAAAGATGCAGAAACAAAAAAATTTGCTTATGAAAATGCAAACCAATATTTCACTTAAGAGCAATGAAGAAAGATCATGGAATCATAGAATGATTTGGGTTGGAAGAAACCCTAAAGATCATCTTGTTCCAACCCACTGGGACACCTTGCACTAGAATGATGACTTTACTTGTTAATTAACAGTATATAAAACAACCACTGAGCAATGAGAACAAGGGCAGAAACCTGAAAACAGGGCACTGGAAGTAGCGGCAACAAAACAAAACACACAAAAATCAGTTCCTACGTGGTTTTTACATTCTCAAAGATCAGTTCAGAAAGTGATGGAGCTCACTGTAAAATATCTGCTGCAGCTGACCTAGGCATTCTTTCAAACAAAATGCAATGCAGAAGTTTGCCCTTTCTTAGTCCTACTTATGATGCTATTCTAGTCTGCAAAGTAACCATTCAATCACAGGGTTACAATTTGCTTCACAAATTTATTAGTGATTAGTTCTTGCTTCCCCATTCAATGCAGAAATCCTTCACGTGCACTTTATCACTTAGTTCTTGAATGGCACTTTTCCTCAGATAAGATTGACTTATATATCTTCAGGGCAGAAACAAAATTTTCTGTATTCTGGAATCTTAATAAATCCTTGTTCTCCTGGATGTTATTTCAGTGCTGTCTAATGAAATTCATAGGATATCTGTTCATTCATAAGTAGAACAGTTTCTATCTTGAAACTTTCTTTTTGCTTAAAAAACAGTAAAACAACCCCATTATATTTAAAGATTCTCCCTGGGATTACACTCAATCATCCACTTGTTTCTGCTTTTTTTTCTATTGGACCTTATTAGCCTCATTCTTTACCATGCTTCTGAAAAACTGTTGTCCTTTTCTGTCTCTCCAAAACAAGCCATAGATTCTTCTTTAACAGTTCCTTGATATTTTTCAGTCAACATGAAGAACCATCTGTTCTCCTTGGCATAGAATTCCTATTCTTTTACTTTAAGAGTAATACTATTTACTTACAAGTCTTGAGCTTCAGGACACTCTTTACATTTTTATTTCACTCTTTTTTATTATGTCCCATTCATCATCTTTGTCAGACTTACAACAGGTCATTAACATAAAACTTTTAACTTACTTGCATTAATCTTGTATATACAGGTTGTTGTTGAAATATTTTGTGATGTATTTTGTAATGTATAGTCAAACTGAAAGCTACTGTCTAGGATACTCAAAAGTCTATTTCTCAAAGAAAGTAAACTTTTATTTTCATAAAATATAGAAGAAATTGGTTTTTTCTGGCTAACAGCTAAATGCTTTCAGACATTTTCCTGCAAACCTTGCTCTCTCTTTCTCTACAGCTCAAGAGAAATAAAGATATGTCACTGGAAAAATTCTATGGGAGGAAAAAAGGGGAATAAAGAGGCAAATTTACAGTCAAAAATTATCATAACTATTTTAAGCCCCTTCTTAAAGACACCATAATATCCCTTACAGTAGTTCAACATTTCTGAGGAAACAGAAAGAAGGATAGTCATGGTTGTACGAAATAAAACAGAAGAACTGTATATTTTTCTGTACTAGCTAAACATGAAGTTACATCTGAACTGAGTACTACCAGCTGTCTCAAACCTTTCTGCTGTGTTTGTTTCAACTTGACTGTGCTTTGATGGCTCAGAACAAAGGAATCCCACACCAATCCATTAAAATAAGCTATGTGTTAGCATCAAGCATGGGCTTTAAAGAATTGATGGTCAAACCTTGAGTTATACTTAAATTACACAGTACAATCAGAACCAACGTCACCACACAGATGCAATCAAGTTCCCTTGCAGTACTGTTGATTAATGTATGTATCAGTTCAGAAGGCTAAGCAGGCAAATTACATAAACCCAAATGGCAAAGATTTATGGAGGAGGAAGTAGATAAGTGGAAAAAAAATAAAAGGATGAAAAAGCAACAGTTGCCTCGAAGTGCAAGGATACACTGATCTAGGTTATTCTTATAATGACACATTGCTAGCATGTGGTGAACAGATGTACAGCTCACCATATAGAAATGGCCACAGCATCTCCTCAATTAATTGAATGCCTCAAATGGTGCCCTCATTAACCATGAGATCCTCTGTGGACTTGACAGAATATGCAAGACACCTTGACAAATTAATTTTCTAAAACAATAAATTTAGGTTAAAGTAAGAAGCATTAAAACTATTTAAAGTTGTAATTTACCAAAGATTGGGAAACAATGCCAAAATTAATATCTTAGTAATAAAATGTTAGTCAAATATTGAGATCGTAATTAAATAATAACACCATTAGTCGGCAAAAACCATGAGCAGGCCACAAAACCTTGGCACCTTTTCTCTGGATTTTCACTACTCTGCCTTATTACAAAACTGATTGGAAATATTTTGTTCTCAGTTTTAGTTTTTTCCCTTAAATCCCACAGTCTTACATGATTGTCAAACTACTATTGCTGACTCCCATATTCAATTTTATATTACAATTATTGTCTTGATATAATGTGATAGGGTTCGCTATTTTTGTAAGAAAACTATTTTTCCTGATAAAAATTATTGCATTAATACTGGGAATCTCAAAAGAGCAAGGAGACTGGCAGTTCTCAAGACAGCAGAATGAGAATTTTCCAGTTGCTGAACTAAGATACAGACAACAATTTCTTGACACAGGCAGAAGTAACTCTCTTATCACATTCAGAAGGCAATCTGACACCTTCTCTGAGATGCTGTTAAATGTAGTAGGGTTTCCTTATTCCTAGGAGTCTGTACAAACACCCAGTCTATAAAGCTGTTTTCTAGAACAAAGGGTAGGCAGCATTTATTCTCTAAAATTTTCCAAAAGAAACACGAGGCAAAAAGGAAATCATGGTTCAAGTGGCACTAGGAGCAAGACTCTGTATTCTATTTTACTTAAACGTACTTAAAACCTTCAGAGCTGTTTCCCACCCAGTACACTTTTTTGATGAAGTTCTTCCTTCACACCTTCTATGTCCATTTGCATCCACAGTTTGCATGAAAGGACAGCTAGTGGCAAAGCACTTTTATCAACCTTTCTGCTTTGAAAGCTGCTAGAAATCCTAATGCATTCTCACTATCTTGTTTTCATCAACAAAGAAGCAAGTTTCTCTGGCTCCATTAAAAACTAGCAAAAAGCCAGGCCTGTTGACTTCCAAAGCAGTCACAAAAAACCCTGTTGTTTAGGTCAAGCTTTTCAGAAATGTAAATAAGAATGGCTTGTTAATTAAGATACAGAAAAACAAAGAAGCAGGGCAACCAAACTTTGAGAAATTTGATAAAACCACCAGGATGCAACTTCTACAGAACTTTCAATTACCCAGTGGGGGTTACACAAAAAGGCAGAATGGAGGAGGCTACTGTAAGGCTGCTTGGCTTAGAACAATTTCTAAAGAGCATTTAGTATCAAAAATGAAACAAATGAAGCAAACAAAAGCAATTCCCATAAATGAAAGTATGACGTGCAATTTCTGTAGAGACAGGAAAGGGAGCTGCAGAGTGTTCAGAAACTTCTCCTTTTTTCCCTACAAATACACAGGAGGAACAAAGAAACATACTGGTAACAGCTGATTCCAAAACTAGGTGCCTTCCTATAGTTTCAAGTTAGCTCAGCATAAGAGGGCTATTAGACTCTTCAGAAGAAAAGTATATAGTGTAAGAACTAACCAAGAACATAAATAAACAAACAGCTTGTCTATCAGCTTGCCTCTTCTAAGTGAACAGAGTTAATTTCATGCATTTTTGGAGTAAATCAGAATTCTGACAACAGATCAGACTGTGATTTAAGATGAAATGAAGACAAGAAGACCCCAAATAAACTTTTGTTGAGGAAAAAGTGTACCTTTAGTTCACAGTCAATCTGTCCAAATGAAAGTGCTCTTTGCACTGAATATGAATATACAGAAAAGGAGTCCTGAAGCATAACTACATGCTTATCATTAAGTCAAAAAGCCTGTAAGCCAAAACCCAACAGCAACAGAAGAAAAAAAAAAAGAATGAAGTCAAATATCTACAATAAAACACTACAATTTGACATAGATAATACTTCATACACACCATCTTTCATCACTTATGGAATCATAGAATTATTAATGTTGGAAAAAACCTCCAAGATCATCAAGTCCAACCTTTATGTCCAAATTGCTTCATTTAGAAGGATTATTCTGCAAGATTTTTACAGAAGGGTCACTGCATGATTGTCATTCCACCCTGGACTATAAATCAGTACTGTTTGTGATAACAACTGAAAGCAAATGAGATATTTAAGTGGCCGTACAAGCTTAAAGGAACAAGAGGAAAGTAAAAAGCAGTGAAGGGTCAGGAAATTAAACTAAGGATTTGCAGGCACTAGCTAAGGAATGTGTGAATTTAATATATGACTAATTACAAACTGGAAAGATAAAAAAGCTATTGTTGTATTACAAAGCAAAATAAACCTTTTAGTCCATTGAGTAACTGCTTGCATTGCAGAGGCAAGAGAACCAAAGATAAGAACGTGAAGAGCTTGTCACGTAAAAGAGAGCTCTTGAATGTGAGGGAGCTGCTGAGCTTAAAACCATCCAGAAGCAAAGGCCAGAGCAGTGAAGGATTGGATTCTTAATTTAAATCTTAATTTAAATATAAAAACAAACAAACAAGCTACATGGAAAGTGAACAGTCTCTTTAAGAAGATACTTTTGGGGTGAGAGCAGATTAATATCTTTCTATAATACCTCAGCAGAGTCCTTCAAGGACATTCTGCAAACATGCTGCTTGGATATACTTTGAAACTTCCCTTAAAAATTATTTAGTGATTTTTTTTTTTTTTAAGAATTCTTAGCTCAACTTTATTTCTTAACTGAGTAGAAACCAGGGGCTGGAGGTTTACTTTTGAGGGTATAGATATCACTTCACAGGACCTGGGGAAATTAAATATACAAAACTGTTGGAATTGGGAAACCTGGAGAGAGAGTACTTTGCATACAATTTTTCTCCTCCCACTGACTTAGAGCCGTATTACACGAGAGCACACTATATGCATGTGTATGTGTGTATATATATATATACATATACAAATGGATAAAACCTTAATAAAGTGTTTGGAAAATTAATGAGATCATTAAGGAAATCCCAGGCCTAAGGTTTGCTATCAGTAAATACGCAACTAATTCCAGGGCCTGTAGCATGCTGGAGACACTTATAATTCAATATTCTAAGTATGCTTTAAAATACATTCTTTGCATTTTTACTAGTATGAATTTTATTAAAGTCCTCACATTTTTTCCTAATACAGATTTACCTAATGACAGGAATAACTCAGCATAAAAGAAAATGAACTTTTAATTCAGCAAGTTGAGGGGGGAAAAAAAATTATTTATACCATTTTCTATCACTGAGCCCCTTTTTTCCACAAAGAAGCTAACTTTCTTGAAGCAAGGACTTATTGTACATCATAGGAGATATCACACAAAAAAATGGTCACCAGTTTTGACCACTTACATATCTTGTGTATCAGTAATTCACATCCACTTTGGGCCCAATTCTTTGGTTGTTGAAAATAATTCTCTTACCTGGTGTCTGCTAATTACATGTTTGAGAGCAAGAAAAAACTGTTATTTTAACATTACTCCATACCTTAACAAAGGAAAAAAAAAAAAGCAGAAACCAAAGCCATAATCACATGTTCTTAAGAAGACCAAGAAATAAAAAAGGGAATATATCACTTTTGTGGGAAAAAATATTCCCCAGAACCTTTTCCCACCACAGTTTGGTACTGCGTATCTACAGAAAGGGAAACACCAGAAAGCAGATCCTGAGTTCGGGCCCATGCACGCCAACCTTTCCCCAGTTCCTACAGTGACAAAGCACCTCTGCCTTCTGGAACGCCAGCCTGCCCTACAGCAGGTGCTGCAGCAGGAGCGGCAGCTGTGACCCGCTGAAAGCCAAAGGAGCATTCTCAGGCATCAGCGTGAGAGGTGGATGCTTTTTTGTCAGCAGCGCTGCAACACAAAGACCCAACCAATCAAATATAAAAACCAAACAAAAATCCACAAACGCCAAAACCCACCTCTAGTTTACCACAGCCTCTATACTTAAAGTCTTAAGGGATAGGCAGAATTCTTCACACTTACTATTTTCTTGCAATTTATTTTTCAAATTTTGATGTGTAATGAAATTGTTCAACATACAACTTTTAAAAAAAATAAGATACAAGACCCAGTAAATATTGTCTACTAAGAACAACTACCTAAATGTAAGAGTTTGTTTGGTTGGGTTTTTTAATAAAAATATACACTTTTAGAACACACCTTTTTTTTTTTTTTCATTGCACAGTATGAAACAAATTTAATTTTATAAACTTCCATATGGGATTCAGGATGTTGGATTGCATTTTTACAACCAACTGAAATGAAAATGAGTAGTTTAGTTTAGCAGTTGGTACAGTTCTATGCCTCGAAATTTATCATAGTTTGCCATGTAATTTAAGCACTCAATTTCCAACAGCTACTGCTCTCAGTCTAGGGAGGCAGCAAGAGGAAAAAAAAATCTACAGCAAATTACACATGATGAATTTTTAGTAGCCTCAGTAGGGGTTTTTTGTGTCAGTAGGCGACAGGGTACTGTGCAACAGACTGCCTGAGAGAAGAGGTTGACAAATTGGGTAGTAAAAGGAAGCCTGTGTGGAAGGTGACCTTCTGAGAAAGGTATTCCAGCCTCTGGCTGGGATGAGGAAAGAGGATGACTGCTACAGAATTATATTAAAGCAGCTTATCACTCACTTCTGAGAGAGTTGTCCTGGCAATTTTGCTTTGTATTGAGTCATGTGCTACTGCACTCATGCATTTGTATGCCTTTGACGTATCTTCTTGATTGGACTTTTCAGGAATCCAGTGCTGGCATGCTAAGTCTTTAATCCTACATCATAAGACAGATACCAAGCTACTTAATTGTACCAGAATGACTTCTGCCCCAGGACTGCAAAGGATCAAAGCACAGGCAGCAGTTTTATCCATGTTTTCTTGGACTTCAGCAGAATGTAGGCACCAGTGTCCCACTGTACTTATCCATGAGCTGAATCAACTTGTCCTTGTCAGGGAATTGGTGGTAAAACAAAAATCTCAAATCAGTTTTGCATTCTATCTGGTCAACCATGTCTTGTTTTAGAATGATCTTAATGATTGTCAGTAGCATCCATGGAAGGATCTCTCTGGACCAAGAGATTCATTCCCCATACTGTGTTTAGAAGAAATTCACAATGGCTTATATAGATATATTCTGCACTGGTAATGCATTTTAAAACTTGTTATTCTAATAGAAAGCTAAGAGAAAAGTTTAAAAAAACCCAAGGGTTTTAAATTCATTTAAACAAATGAGTGGCACGCAGCAGACTGGTTCTAAATAGAACACTGATCTTTTGAGGCAGGTCTCGTGGCATCAGGATGTGCATGACCTCTTGGTTTGGATTCAGCACTTTCAGGAGTCTGCCAGTCTTTTACATGTTAGTTTCACTCCGCTCTCTTAGCTGCAGCTCTTGACAAGGTGACAGCAAAACAAAAAGATGACTTATTAATTAGGATTTACAGATAGGTTAAAAAAAAAAAAGGACAAAGACAGGAAATACTGGTAGTAAAGTCACATCAGAGGAAAGTTATAGTGAAGGAGTCCCCAGGAGGTAAATGCTGAAGTTCCATATGTTCAACGTATTCATAAGTGTTCAGAAAACAAAACTAATAATGCAGCTAGAAAAGTCCATTTATGCCATTCAGTGAAGGGCTAGTGGAAGAACTGCAGAAGTACCACATGGCACCGAGTGACTGAGAGAGAAGTGATCAAAGACAGTAGGCAGATGAAACAAGGCAGCCAGCTTAATAATATAAGGCAGGTAGGAAAACCAACCTTACCTCACACCATAGGGTGATGAATCAAGACAGACTGCAAGTACTGAAAAATGAAAACAGTCTCATAACTCATGCTTCTATGAAAATATCAGCTTAGCAGCACTTCCAGAAAAAAAGCAAACAAAATGTTTTGAATTATTACAAAAGTATAAAAAGAATTGAAGAGCAACCATATAGAACTGCTAAAAGAAGGGGATTGTACATTTGAGTACTACAAGACCAGACTTTTCTACACTATAAAGGACTTAACAGAAAACAGCAAAAATCAAAGCACTGAACTGTATATATACAGGTGCCTGCACTACCTGGAAAAAACACTGTGAACTTCAAGAATAATAATTTGAAATCTTAGTGTATAGTACCAGTTTTGCCAGTTCAAACCTATCCTGTAAAGAGCTAAAATAAGTGATGCTTAAAAGCACAGAGATAATTAGGAAAAAATTTAAGCTGAGCTCTACTAATCTCTTAACTACCAACCTTCAGCATTGCTTCCCATGCCACATTCAATTTGCAGGGACCTCTAAGTGTGGGGAGGGTCTTCCATACTGCTTTAGCATGTAAGTGGGCAGAAACACGAAGCAGGATATTTCCACCAGCCATCACCTTCCCCGCACCCTCTAGACACAATTATATGTGTTTGAAGGCTTTTTCCTTCAAATTCTGCTCCTCCATAGCCCAGCTTGCTAAACCTCCAGCACTTCACTCTCTGTCTCACCACAGGCACAACATGATCTTTACCTCACTTTTCAATTCGCTGTGGTGCAACCATTTCTGCCTCTCATCCTTTGCCCACTCAGATTTTAAAGTCAATGCACTTCCAGGTAGGTATAGATGTAGTTATAGAACCCAGTTTATTTAAGTATGGAATGCGTCATACCCAGGTGTACACTTTGGTGGTATTTCTTAGGTAGTTGTGGTACAACACAGATCTGGTATTTGATACAGATTAATGAAATATTAAAAAACCCTAGTAGTACAGAAGATAAACTGAAAGGTTGCACGGCTTGGAAAGAATACTGTTATAAAAAAACCCAAAACCCCATAATGTTTTTGTTGTTGTTCATACACATACATTCAATGCCGCAGTATGTATTTATCTTCCAGGTAAGCTGTAACAGAAAAAAAATCTCAAACCTAAATTTTCTTACTTTAATCGCTAGCAATACAGCTAAAATCACATACTTATATACATGCATTTATATACATGTCCTTCTTATATTGAAGCAAAAAGTCAATATAAAAGGACTAAAAAGCATAGATACTCTATTTCCTGCCATTACATAGTTCCTTCTCTCTTTATGGTAAGATAGAAGATAAGAATCATTTTTATTACTAATTATTTTCAAAGAAGGGGGACATGCATAGCAAATTGTTTATTTACACAGCCAAGATGGACCACAGAATTACAGCATGGATAAGGTTGGGAGGGACCACAGTGGGTCATGTGGTCCAACCTCCCTGCTCAAGCAGGGTGATCCTCCCGACACCCTCCCTTCAGATTCTGATAGACATTGATGAAGTCCCGTCTCAGCTGCCTCTTCTTGAGGCTGGACAGGGCCAGCTCCCTCAGCCTTTTCTCAAAGGAGAGATGTTCCGGTCCCCTAATCATCTTTGTCGCCCTCCACTGGATCCACTCCAGGATATTTAGGAGGATTCTCTTACTTTTTGAAGGGCAGTTTCTTCCCTGATGAAAAACAACATCTTCCTACTATATGGTATGACTTGATGGATGAAAACATTTCAGCAGACTAGTCACGAAAGAACTGGCCTTAGTCCTACACTGTCTCAACAGGATGACATTTCAATTACTGTCACAGTACGATGCTCTACAGACAACAGGTAGATAATTTAATAGATCAGTCCAGAACTTCCTGTAAGCAATACATACAATCCAATTAGTTTCTCACAATAGACTACAGCAGTTACTTGAGGAGCTTCAAGCACTTCATCTGGTAAGTCTTCAGAGGGGCAGGAATGCCCTGCTGTTTCTGTTCACATCTGTCACTCAGCATTAAAGCTTCAGAGTGCTGTGAACGTGAACATGGGGTGTTTTGCTGCACCTGAACTCATGTGTGTGGCAAGAGGGAGGGTGCCTGAGTAGCAGTGAAACTTCCAAAACCAGCAGTCAGGGTAACAGATAAATCAAACTGAAAGTGAGCAGTGGCTACCAGCTGCTGTCATCATTTCTGTCTTCCCCAACATGGATTTCAGTTACTGCTGTAACTCACTGGACTCAAAAATCAGTGCATTTTTGAAAGAATAAGTATTTCTACAATGTATTTTAGAAAATTTTTGCCTTCAATGTTATAGATTCAGAGCGCTGAGAGTTCAAACATGCTGTCCACTATTTCTCTCAGACCAAACTCTTCACTGGTACATATTTGCTGGCAGCTTTATACCAAGGATGAATCTGGTGCACAATAACACAGATATATCAGTGGCTGTGCATAAATGCACATTTTATATACTTGTGTCACTCATGCTCACCTTTCCCCTCCATCCTCTCTCTTCACCCTCACTCTAGATTTACCTTAAAGTCTTATTTTATATTTTCCATTCTCTTGACATTAATTTGCATCTAATTTTCTTTGTTTGGTTACACTTTTAAAAGTTATTAGCTGACTGAATAAATTAAAAATTTTCATGTCCTCACTAAAAAGCCCTGATGCCTTTTCAGGAATCCTGAGGAGTTGTGCACTCAGGCTACTCAGGAAAGTTAATTATTAATTAATCAGTCAGGTGGAATAGTTAAGATTAATTCAGTCACTGCTGAGACCCACTCATTCAGAATTAAAATAGAATTCGGTTTCATTTCCTTAAGAAATAAATTATGCTAAATTAAAATAAAGTCACTTCAGTTCTGATTCTTCTGCAATGTAGCTGTTTTACTTAATTTCAATTAAATCTGCACATGAAGACAATTCCTTAGATTTCTCTTACGTTGTAATTCCTTTTCTGAACTGTTAAGGGAAGAAGCTTACAAACCTTGTGTTAGGCTGCAGTATAGCAATTCAAAAGCAGCTTATCATTGGTGTTTAGTATTTGTCTGAGAACAAAGATACAATAATTCAGGGAAACTGACTAAATATACATAATCATTAGACGCACATTTACAGTAATTAATTTTAGATGCATTTTCTACAGAAAGTTCTACAGATTTTGCTGTTGTGGATTCCATAGGTATTGTTGATAGTGAATTAGATGGTAAAACTACTGACAGTACCTGATGTGAGAGATGCTGAGTACCAGCACATTTAAAACTTGTAAGTGAAAATTAAGATCGTATAAAAGAGGGATTTGTTTTAAACTGGGTGTACTTATACATTTTAAATATATATTTTTATAAAGGTAAAAATCATAATTTTTACATAAACCAAGATAATCTAAATAATCAACAACAGTTGATTATCCTATGTGTAAGTACACGTACTATGTGTACTCTACTCTGTTGAAAATGAACCCAATTTTTTTGGCCCCAAGCTGGATGCATCTGAGCGCGTGTGTCAGCACCGTATTTGACCAGCAACTTTCCTTCCTCAAGTGCTGAACAAACCGGAGCCCAAGTCACATCATGTCCTTGTCCCAAGGAACTCATCTGAGGGGAAAACCTGACCTGGGATTTTTAAAGAAGTTCTTCAACTAACATAATGAAAAGTAACTATTAAACTGAAGAATCTATGGACAACTTTGGAGAAGTAAATGACATAAAAGCCTAAATCCTATTTTCAGAGTTGACTAAGGAATCTATTTTCTGCTGACCTTTAAAAATATTACTATAAATCAAATATAAATTATCAACTGTCACTTATTTTCCCTGAAATTAAACAAAGTTTACAATAGCTGTCACAGAAAGGTCTGCACTGCACAAATTCTAAATGTTGTTTGATTTTATTCACATGCCTCATAAAAGGTATTAAAAAAATTACAAATCTGCCAATAAAAACCAGACTAACAGACACCAAACCTAGTACCTCTTTTCAGATTTATTCCATTTTTTAAATTAATGAAGTATGGGTGCTGATGAAAACACATTTTTTTCCTCTCCATCCCAAACACTTTTATTTTATATTTAAAATTAATTACACTGCCTAGATGGGCACTTCACAGAAAGTTCAAGAGGGTAAATCAAATTGTTACCAGTTTCAAAAGCTAAAGAGTCTATTTGACACACACACAATACTGTATATGCTTATTTTCAGATTATGTAGTCTGAAGACACAGTAATGACAAAACTTAATTTATAGATGTATGATATTAATATTATTTGGAATAGAACTTCAAATGTAGAATTAACAACAAGTTAGAGTTCAATACTGAAGGAAGCTAATAATATTCAATGTATATTGTATATTCAAAATGTTCAGGAATAGCAGAAACCCTCAGTAACAGGGTCCCTTAGAGTACCCGCTGTAGCTTTAAAAAAGAACTCTACAAAATCAAATCAAAATCAAATCAAAATCAAATTTTAAGTTTTTTGCAGTATTTCAGGGGAGTGAACTCCCTAGGACCAAGTGTACACATACTTGCACCATGCTACAGTCTTCAGTTAAAAATACAAAGAGGTAAATTTGCACTTAAGAACTTGAATATAAATGTAGTGTCTTAGTCAGTGCTTAGAAAAAGGAATTGATCCAATTTCAACAGCTTTTTGCAGTGAAATGTTGTCATCATGAAGAAAGAAGAGGCAAGGGAAGAGATCACATGAGTTAATATCTAAACCAAATCAGAGACACATAAAAATCTGTA
The DNA here is from genome assembly GCA_013400975.1 of Atrichornis clamosus. NCBI lineage: Eukaryota > Metazoa > Chordata > Aves > Passeriformes > Menuridae > Atrichornis > Atrichornis clamosus. The sequence goes on from WBMZ01004181.1 coordinate 168,208, forward strand.
AGTAGAATTTAAATGAACTGGGTTATACAAACCTATAAATGTGACAAATGAATCCGGTCTGATAATACAGTAAAGCAAGTAAAGACCACCACACCATACTGGGAAGGAAAACAGTGGTGGTGTGACAACCAGGGACACTATTGCACGTGAACACCTGACTACCAGTGTAATAGAGCATAAGGCTGGCTTTCACCACAGCCACAAAGTGATGTTAAATCTTACCAGTTCTATTGTTTCTATTTGGCTATATCAGAGCCAGTCACACAGAATAACTGCTAAAGACTGTACTGTTGTTAGCACACTTGTAGTACAGTGCCCATATACTTCCACGCCAACATATCACCGCCATTTTCCAGACTGGCCATTTACTTTATATCCAAACATGGCATTGAACTGGCCACCATCTATCTCTAATGTTCTTACAGAATTCAAAAACTAAATGGGGAAAATATTTTCTGTTAATGCAGCTTCACATTCAAGTTAATCGTTGCAGACTGTTAAATATGAACATGTGGTTATCCCCATTTGAAAGAGATGGCCACCCATGAAACTAACAGTTAAAATACACACTGTTACTGCACTTATTAAATGTACATATAGATACTGTCATATTTGGGTAAATGAAATAGTCATGGTTTCTCATTTTTATTCATAGCTTTCATTTTTCCCTTAACTGCCACAAATAAAACTATGAAGCAGGTCCAAAAATATTGGGGTTTTAAAATCTCCATTTGAATGATGAGCTATTGACACTGCCTCTGACAGGATATGTCCATCTTTCCTAGCTAGCCCTGCTTTAGATGTTACATACTTATCTTTTCTCACATCACTAGAGTTTCTAATCCCTTTTCAGGGTATTTAAGAGTACAGGGGAAAAAAAAATCATATATATACACACACAAACACACGCGCGCGCGCTCTCCTATGCACTAGTTCATAGAAGTTATTCTAAGACAAATGTGAAGCCTAACAAACCCAAGAGCTTAAAAAACACATGAAATGATTCTTGTAAGCTGTAAAACACTGTCTGAAAAAAATGTTTCGGATGACTTCATATTCAGTTTATAACTCCATGTAAGCTACATGTTTTAAAATTTGAGTGATTGCAGAAAGGTGCTCAGGAGAGATCACTTACTCAAGAACACAGAGGCAGGGATTACAGCTGTTGAACTGTGATACTCTACCATAATTTGAAGCAGTGATAATATACTAACCCCAGAGAAATTTACTTTGACTTTTGGGCACTTTCTGAGTTTTTTGTTTGTTTTTAAATCTCAAGATTGATGAAATTGGTGTAGAATAGCATTTATCAAAGGCTTCATATTTTTCTTAGTGGAGAAAAAACAAACAAATCAATTTGTGAATGCAGGTTGTATTTTTTGATTGCATGTTCTTTGATAAACCAGATTACCAAAGGTAGTCTCTAGTCCTTGATTTTGCCTTTTTTGCAAAGAAATGTTTTCTGACCTATTGCCAAGAGTAATATATCATCTGAGCATAGATCTGAAGGTGTGGGAGGCCTCACAACTGTACTCTGACTGTCTGCCTATCACCACCTAAAGTTCGAGACTGTTTAGGATGGCAGTTTATTATGAATTCTTTTGAGGGCTGCTCCTTGGTAAATCCAAAAGGAATTACCTTTTTTGAACACAGCTTACCAATATAAAAACATAGGAATTACTGTATTGGTTCAGACGAAGGATCAATCTAGCTCCATATCCTTCTTTATCAACAGCTATTAGTGCATGTCCAGTGAAAAGGAGAAACAAAACAAGCACTTTGAACATCTTCCCCTAACGCCTTCATAGCCAAGAACTATTTTAATGTCAGGGAAAGTCTTACATATTTAATCTAGATAGTGTTTCCCAACTCCTTGCCCAGCTTGTCCCTCTGGATTCATGCAGAACTTTTTGCACTTATAACACCCTTTGGTAAGGAGTTTCATAGGTTTATGAGGCCCAGTGTTTAATTCCTGGTCAGTAAGGTCACCATTTAGACGTAAAGCTAATTTTGCCCAGCATGTACCACTTCACTTTATCCTACACTGAATTTTATCTGTCATTTAACTCTCTTTGAGAATCAGTGCACAACATCTGTCTACAACAGAAAGTCCCTATAAAAGGAACAAAAATGTAACAACCAAAAAACCGGTCTGTGTATTCCAATATTGTATTTATTTCACTTTGCATCCAAATTTCTAATCTAAATGTACTCTACTCCTTGTTGCTTTTATACTGCGAGTTAGTCTGTACAATGGTTAAAAAAGAAGTACACACACAGTGAAGAACTGTATTATATTGCATAAGGCTGAGATAGTCTTAATGCTGCCACTTCCTAACATTTTGTTTGCATGATTTGGTAACTTTCTAAAAGTTCCTTTTAAGAGTATTTTTAAACATAATATTAAGTGCTGTGTCCTACATACAGCTGAATTTTTAATACTATCTTTACAAATTACAACAGTAGTTTGAACTCATAAAAACAAGACAGAACACAGGACTTCCAAAGGGAAGATCATTAAGGATGACTACAGAATGCTTTCCAATGTGTCATTTGCAAGAGAAGCTGAACTATCTTTCATTATAATTAAGATTCAGACTTGGAATGAGAGAATAAACCCTCAGTTTTTTCAAAAGAAGTGGTATGCAGCATGGTAACTTTGTCTGTCCTTTTCCAATTAACATACCACGAGCAGCCTTAAGACTTCAATGAAGGCTCTTTTAGAAGGATCTGGAAAACAATTTTTTAAAATCAGTTGTATGATGGAGTTAATGTCTTAAATATGGGACATTTGAGGAAAATATTTAAATATATTCAGGAGAATATGCTTAAGGATTAGGGTATTGCCTTTAGATGTCCCACTTCAAGATACCCACTCCTGCTTCATGCTTCTGTGAAGTTCAGTCTATCTCGAATATGCAGGATTATAAAAGTTGAAACATTTTGCAGAACACTGAGTTGCAAATCAGGAAGAGCAAAGGCAGTCTTTGTAGACCCTTTTCTGAAGAGGGAAAAACTTATAATTTTTGAGTTCTTAACAGTATTTTAATATAATACATTTTCTAACTAATTATATTACTTGAAATCTGAGGAATTTTCTACAAAACTGTTGAAAGTTCACAGTAGGTCTGTGAGATGTTTATAGATAGGATTGATTTTTTGAGTGAACAAAATAGGTGTTTATAATTTTCATCCGGCTTGAAGCACAATGCATCAGAAGTGCATTAAGGCATTCTCCGCTTTCCCCAGAATACATTTAAAGTTGACTGCTTCTAAGTTCAGTACATCTTGGTCTTTTGTCTCAGACTACTGTCTGTAGGACAGGCTATTCTAAACAACATGCCTACTGGAGTGATAATATCTATATAGGGGTAGCATAACATAAAAGAAAAGTATTTGCAAAAGCCAGGTACTCAACTCTGCCATAAATGAAAAATCCTAGAAACATTACAGGAGGACTCAGGCAAAATTCTACTAATATATTGGCCAAGAGTACTTAACAAAAAGATATTTAAAATTTTTTTTGTAAAAATCAAGTTTGGATTTTTTGGTTGGTTGTTGTTTTTTAGATATTTTTGTCTCAGTGTCTGATATTTTACACTCAGGCATCTCTGACAACTGGTAGTTTGAAGCCTACTCAAAATCCAACTTTGTTAACATTCTGGATCCACCACACCCTTCCACGGAAGAGATTTCCCTCAGAGGTGGATGAATACCAAGGCAGCACCAGCAGAAGTTGTCAGTCCTAATCAGGAAATTGAGCAAGCATAAAGTATAATGCAGAATTTCAAATGAAATCTGGACTGGTTTCTTTTAAATTAATGAGGCTTCTTTCCCTAAACAGTACATGGCAAAGATTTCACTCTTGCACATTAGAATTTATGAAATTATATATAGAGAGAACACTGCACCTCTGTGTAGGAAAGATTTCAGAAATCCCAGAGGTTCAAACTACCTCATAGGCAACAGCCAAGACATGCCGACCTTAAATCTGGAATTCCTTCCTATTAAAAATAAATGAAAAAAGACTAATTAGATTCATGACTAATACTGATTTGGTATTGAAAAAAAGAAAAAAAGAAATATTTCAGCAATATAAAAAGGCATTTGGAAACATATTAAACCTATGTTTTCTCATGAATGTTGACATTTTAGCTTTTCCACAACATCTTCAAGGTACAAGGTCGTTTTAATATTTTATTTCAAATCCTACTTGCATAAAAAGGGAAACATTCTTTTTATCTGCTCTCTTTGTCTCATATTGTTTAAGATAATTTTGATATTTTGGATTACTGGCCTCTTAATTTATTCTACTTCTCATTTTATTTTCCATAGAAGTTAACAGAATATTAGTAACCTGCATTCAAAAATGGTAATTCCTCTTAGAATTACCAAGGAACAGCCCTTGAAAGTATTCATAATAAACTGTTACCCTAAACAGTCTCAGACTTTAGGCAGTGATAGGCACATGATCTAGGACAGTCAGCGGAGTACAGTTGTGAGGCCTCCCACACCTTCAGATCTATGCTCAGATGATATATTACTCTTGGCAATAGGCCAGAAAACATTTCTGTGCAAAACCAGGCAAAATCAAGGACTAGAGATTACCTGTGGTAATCTGGTTTATCAAAGAGCATGCAATCAGAAAGTAAAACCTGCATTCACAAATCGGTTTGGGTTTTTTTTACCTAAGGTGAAGTCTTTGGTAAGTGCTATTCTACGCCAATTTCATCAATCTTGAGATTTAAAAACAAACAGACAAAACCCCCAGAAAACACAAAAAACCCCCACATCAATCCATAGCTTAATCTACAAAAGTCTAGAATGAGATTACTTCATTTTGTTGGAGAGGGTACAATTTCACAGCCAGGGTTGTTCTCCACTTCTTTCTTTCTGTGCATACACATATGCTAACTGGAAATTTGAACCTGTCCTGTAAAACCTGGCCTCCTATAGAACACTTAATAGGTCATATCAGGCATTTAATATAAACATGTCTGAAAAAGACATAATTGTGAAAATTTACCACTGAATTCAATGACAGTTTTGGTTCTATCATCGCTAATCGCAATACTTTATCAGATGTGACAGTTAAGAAAAATTCCCTAGCCATTGCTCTGAAATCACTTTTTCTCCATTTTAAAATAATCTGTGACCTATTTCTTGATCCCACAATGATTTATCTTGTTATTTATAACATGTAAATCCATGTCACATTAAAAACCAAAAACATTCTCGAGAGCAGTGCGAAGCTTTTTAAGACAATGTTTCAAACACCAAGCACTTGCAAGTCAAAAGGCAGGAGACAACAAAGTAGGAATCTGTATGACCACTGGAATTTGGTTTGCCATCTTTGAGCATTTGAGAGGGTTTGTTTCAGTTGTGGAAACACATGAAGTTACTATATAACAGTAATCATGGAAAATTAAAAACTTTGTTTAAAAAGCTATTTCATTTCACTACATTTTGCTATCAATCATAGTGACTTGCTGTAAAAGAAATTTGAGAGAGATCTGGATGTATTCATGCAGAGACTGCCACTTAAAACCCATTGTAAAGATTTATGCAGCATTTACCTTCAAGTAAGGGGGTAGTTTCATTAATATTGGTTCCAGCTGAGTTGACTGTTAAGCACAACTCCATGCTTATGTACTATCACAGACAGCTATATGACATTTTTATTTTAAACATTGAGATTTACTACAGAACAGGTCTGCAGTGCTATAAATGGTTACGAAACACAAGCTATAAAACCAGTAATCAACAGTGACTCCTTAGCTGGGCCCATAGCCAGTAAACCTAGTCTCCCTCCCGTATCACTTTGTCTTGTTTTCTGATGAATGTAACCACACCAACTGCAGCAGAGCTTGTACCAATGTGTAGATTAAGTATATATTCAACATGCCTACCCATACAGAAAGGAGGAACAGATTAGACTCAGTGCACATACTTTCAAGAATGTGTAGTTTCAAACTATTAAGTATAATTTAAACATTAAGGAGCACCTGAAAAAGAAATTAGAGGCCAAATAATATCAACAAGGAAATTAAATTATGTTCATCATTGTGCTCCTTACTAAACATTTATACTTTGAAAATAATTCTCACCTGAGAGAGAAGATTGCCTTCTAAAAAGTTAAATAAGCACACCTTTTTGTTTCTGATACCTACTCTAAATTTTTGAATGTTCAAGATAGAAACAGCACTATCTTTAATACACAAATTAAAGTATACATTTCTAACACTTTCAACTAGGCTTTCTCATTCATCTACATTACTTATCAACTAATTACCAACAAAATAAATTATGCATTAGCTCTTTCAGGATGAACAGCAACTGGTATTGCAACAGTTGAGGTTAATGAGTAGGAGACTGGGCTATGCAAGAGCTCAACAGTGGAGCTCTACTTCCCTTGGCGTTTCAGGTAATCTCACATTATCTTGATCCCATCTGCCACATCATTTGAACATGACAAAGTCTATTAACCTAGTTAGAATTGTAAGATACCATTAGCTGTAGTGAAAACGAACTGAAAATTTCCTAGGAAGTATCTCAGCTCTTCCTAAGAGTGGGGCTTTTTTGCTTGCTTGTGTTAAGGAAACATGTTTGAGGCCACTCCACTTGGCTTTTTATCATTGAAAATGTGCTGCTTAATTATAAACAAAAGAACTTCTTTAAGGGATAGCATATGAATGAGTATCCACAGTAAGTCTTGAAAATGGTTTTGAACTGTGAGCTGAGAAAGGTTGCAGCACAAACGTCAGTATGAAAAATAGTGTAGTGTGTGCATCATTCGCTATATAGGAAAAGCTTGGATGACTTTGTGAAAAGAGAATATTGGTATGAATTTCTAACACAGTTTTCTTCTTGCATCATATATTATTTAATTTCCATAGCAACCCATGAGAGCAAGAAGACGGTGTTTTCAGAGAAATCTGAATTGATGCAATTCACAAAAGAGAAACTACGATAGACTAGTAATGGTAGAGAAAATAAAGGCAAGGAAATTCTGTGTTACCAGACACTCAAAGTTATGAAAAAGCTGTGTCAGATTTCCGTAAGATATAGGCATCCTATAAAATATGCAGTCTGTGTTTGTGCTATAACCTTTATAGCATTGTAACTCCAAATCTGATGAATTGCATGCATCAGTTCCTCCAATTAGTACTGAAGAGTCAACTTTGCTCTCAAACCCTTTCATCGGTGCCTAAACAAAAACCACAAATAACCAACCCACCACCACCAAACAAACAAAAAAAAAACCAGCTGAAACTTTCAGATTACTTTAAATAAATGGCTTTTAATTCTTAACAGTCATGTTAATATAATTGGATATTATCTGCTGATGCTGGACTTGCAGCTCTGCAAGGGAAAAAAAGTAGCTAAAGTCTAGAAAGAAGCACAATTATGTTTTATAAATACACATGACACCACGTAAGCTATCACAGTTGTCAGCTGTTGAGAGAATAACCATACAAAATGCTGAATTGTGAGAAAAGTATATTTTCCAAAGTGCTAAGAAGAAAACTACAGCATCTGTTCAGTCTAGCTTTGAAATCTTATCTAGTACTGCACATTTTTCCAAGGTTACAGAAAAAAATTACCTAAGGAAAGCTGACAACCACTATGCTTCAAGTTCCTTTAGGGCAAAGCACAAATGTTATTTAAAATTTCCAACAAGATACTGTAACATCACATTGACAGTTTGCAGCTGATTTACATCCTTAGATAAGCAAAACCAAGCCTCCAAGAAAAAGAATGTAGTGTGCTTGTCAAAGTAAATCAGCCCAAGAAACACTGAAAATAAAAACCATAGGATTCATCCCTTATGATGATCATGGGTCTTCTCTGCATTACCTTTAATATATACGGGTGGACAGGTGTAAGCATGTACACTCACGTCTCTATTTGGGTTTGTGTGTGTAAATGCATAGAAAACGTAACACTATTTAAACACTGTAACAGCAGATTACGCTCTGTTTTCATTATGCTCAGCCACAAAGTAGTTCACAGATCTTCTTTTATTATTATTTATAAGATGAAAGAAATGATAATATAAAACAATGACAACCCTATATTATCCTAGGCAATTCTCTTGTTATCATGCTGCACAGCTCGACTACAGAGAAAAACAGTCATTACCTGTGTGAAGAGAACCTGTGATTAGCCTGAGAAGGTACTGGGCAAATTTCAATATTTCCCGCTTACACCGCTTCCTACAGCCACTCATCTTAGGCAATGGGGTATTCCTCTGAGGAGAGCCTGAAGACTTTGCCAATAAAGGGAACAGTTTCTGCCAGCAAACTTCTGGGGCAGTTCACAGCCTCACACCGCCTCGCCGCCTCCTCACGGCCGAGTGAAGTCCCGACGATCTACCTCGGCTGCTGCGAAAGGGACGCCCGCGCAGCCAGCGGTGCGGGGCGCGGGCGCTGCCACGGCACAGCGCGGTGCGGCAGGGCACGGCTCGGCAGGGCACGGCGCGGCAGGGCCGGGCAGGGCAGGGC
>WBMZ01004182.1:0-70210 GCA_013400975.1 Atrichornis clamosus
CCCCGGGCAGGCGGGACGGGAGAGCGGCTCGGCCCCCGCGGAGCCCCGGCCCCGGCCCCGGGCGGGCGCTGTGGCAGCGGACGCGGGCGGATGGCGGCGGAGCGGGGAGCGGGGCTGCGCATCTTCCGCGATGTGAGTACGCGGCACCCCTGGCGTGAAGCCGTCCTTCCGGACGGGGCAGCTGCGAGTGTCTGGGGAGGGGGCGCCTGGTTTGTTGCGTTTTGTCTTTTGTCCTTGTCTTTTTTTGTCCCCACCCCTTCATAAAATTTCTTCTTTTCTTCTTCTTCTTCTTTTTTTTTTCTTTTGGAGCTGTTATTTCCTCACTCGGTGGAAGGGGGTAAAGCCCAGTGAGACTGGGTCCTTCTGCTTCCCTTTTCCCCTTCCCTTTTTCTTTTCCCCTTCCCTTTTTCTTTTCCCCTTCCCTTTTTCTTTTCCCCTTCCCTTTTTTTTTTCCCCTTCCCTTTTTTTTTTTCCCTTCCCCTTTTCTTTTTCCCTTCCCTTTTTTTTTTTNTTTCTTTTCCCCTTCCCTTTTTCTTTTCCCCTTCCCTTTTTCTTTTCCCCTTCCCTTTTTCTTTTCCCCTTCCCTTTTTCTTTTCCCCTTCCCTTTTTCTTTTCCCCTTCCCTTTTTCTTTTCCCCTTCCCTTTTTCTTTTCCCCTTCCCTTTTTCTTTTCCCCTTCCCTTTTTCTTTTCCCCTTCCCTTTTTCTTTTCCCCTTCCCTTTTTCTTTTCCCCTTCCCTTTTTCTTTTCCCCTTCCCTTTTTCTTTTCCCCTTCCCTTTTTCTTTTCCCCTTCCCTTTTTCTTTTCCCCTTCCCTTTTTCTTTTCCCCTTCCCTTTTTCTTTTCCCCTTCCCCTTTTGCTTCTAACAGCTACATGTGCAAGGAGAGCAGGTTAGTGTCTGGAGGTGGCTAGGAGAGGTTCTGGGTGAAAACAGTCACTTTTCAAAATAAGTTGCTTCGAATTCCATTGTTTTAATTTGGGAAGGAGAGGAGGAAATACTCTTTACTAAAGAGTTTCTCTCCAAGTTTTCCCAAACTGTGCAGACTCCCTCCCATCCCGTTAGACGCTGATGGATTTGAGGTGCCCAAGGTCAATGTGCAGAGAACCCTGAGCCCCACAGCCCTTAAAGGGCGAGCCCAGAAAGGTGCCCTGATGTCCATCTGGCCATCCAAACCCCAGAGGTGCCATGTTAGACTGCCACCAAGGGCTCAGCATCTCACAAGGTGCAGCTGTAAAGTATTTTTGTATAAACTTGCTCAGCACAGAGCATTTCTATGTTCCAAGGCAAGTCCTGATAAAAGGCAAATTCCCACCCAAAGATCTTCAAAGTATCCCTTGACCTTGATGAGACCTACAAATCTTAAGACCAACTCTACTACCAATTCTGATATATTTCAGGCCAGCTCTTGAATTGTGGTTATTCCACAATATCAGCTGGAAATGACATGTTCTGTATTAAAGAACTCTTTATCTAGATGTTTTCTCTAATGTGCTCACATCAACTTCCCCAATGTTTCCCCAGATTATTTCAAGCAGCCTTCATCTGCTCATCTCCTGATTTCCCTAGCCTCCATAAGAAATAATTTAAATAAGAATTTTGTTGAATTCTGTTATTTCAATTCAAGTTGAATTGAAAATGCAGATTTTTTTAATCTCAGAGATATAACTTGTAAGACAAACGGGAAAATTACAGGCATACATCACAAAGACAGAAGAGAAATCTAAATTTTCAGGAAAGAGTTAAAAAACATTAAATGGAGCCAACTTCCCAATTTAAGGATCTACAGCAAACACCCCCACGCTGCCCTGGCCTTCCCTGCTAATAAACATCTATGCTTTCCCTCTCTTCTTTCTTCTGTATCTGGTTTCTACTTGCTATCAGAGCAATCCTCAAATCTGCTCCCACACATCTGATGTTGCTGTCTCTGACACCTGATCTGAACCCTTCGTGCTACCCAGCTCCACTCCTGACTTACCCCTTGGCTTCCTCCACCCACACAGACCATGAGCCTTTCTCACAGTCTCAGATGCTCAGCACATCCTCCCAGCAATCCTCCTTGCTCTGCTTCTTTAAACCACTTCTTTCAACCTTGAATCCAGTATTGTGGTAGCCATATATTACCAGGTTTTGTGTCTGAATATCATCCTTGTAATCCATAAATTAGAAAATAAAGCAGGTTCTTGTCATGGTCTTGGTTTTTAGTGCATACAGCACAGGAGCAATGCTCTGAGGGAAGGATGGAGACACACTAAGAACTTTAAAATTTTATGCAGCTTTGTGAAAATGTGATGTAGAGTTCAAACTAGAAATGTGCAATAAATACAGCATTGTTTGTTATTAACCCATACCAAAAAAAAAAGTGACTGTGTTCTCTCTCCTTCTTTTTGTTTAGATATTAAGAAGAGCAGACAAGAATGGTAAGATCGCTCACATGTCTTGCTTTTCCCTTTGGAAAAAATAAATGATTTTTTGATCAATTGATCAATCATCATTGATTCAGCATTTTAAGTCATGCTTTAAACATCCTAACAGGAAAACCAGCCATCCCTCATGTCATTTTATGTTTTCTGCATGTTCAGTGCCATGTGTTATGTTGTGCACTGATCCTCATTACAGGTTCTTTAAGGGGATCTTGTGCTTTCATGATTTGACGTGTGTGTTTGATTTGCACTTTGGGTGCACTTAGGTGTTTTTTTAGTGACACTGACACAACAAGGTCTGAAATATGTGTTAGTAGCTCCATCTTACTACTTTTTAAAAACACCATAGGCTGCATCCAGAAATCAGACTTGTTTTTGTATTTGTTAAGCATGACAGTAGGGAGAATAAAGCCTTGAATCCAACTCACATATTTATAACACAGAAGTCATGAGCTTTTTATTAAGAAGAGAAGCATTGAACAGTGTCAAATCCACCGATCAGACAGGTTTAACCCTGACAAGTAATTCCAGTCCAGTCAGTCCTCAGAAATCAGATATTGTGTACATTCAATAGAGAGAAACCAAATGAATACCACTGAGAAAATCAGTGATAATAACTTACAAGAACTACTGGACAGTAAGTGGCTACTGTACAGTTTTATGATATAACTGAGCATGTTGAATAACCATTTACTGTTGCTGAGAGAGAAGTCTCACCTCCACAGCCCACTTCTGGTTGCTATTCCTGCCCCAGCTCATGTGCAGCAACTGGCACTTCCCACGAGGCCGTGGTAGGCCCCTTCAGAGGGCTCAGGAGCCACAGAATCCATCCCTATGACAGTGTTTTGGCAGTGTTTTCTTTGTTATCTCCCTCAGTCAGCTTCCCAGTGGTTTGCATGGGCAGTGATGATGCAAGTTGAATGCCAAGGTGAGGGCTGGGACGGAGAAGAGAAGGACCTTCCCTTTAGCAGTGCATTTCTAGCTTAGTTACCTGCCAATCACAGCTGTGCTCTGCTGGCATCCCCCGCAGACCTCCTGGTGGTGTTTGGAATAATGTCATGTATCTGCCCTGAAGACTGAGGAGAGTCAGAGTGCACGGTGCACAGCAGGGATCATCATCCCCTTGGAATCAAAAATGTCCCCAGAACTTTGTGTCCCTGCCCTGGACTTTGAGCTCGTGCTGTCCCAGCCCTGGTGAATCCACAGCATTTCCGTGGTCAGGAACACTTCCAGTCCTCACTTGGGTTTCCCCACAGCTCATTACTTACACATTGCTATGAAAACAGGGAGAACAGCTCACAGGATCAGTGACCAACTGGCTTGTTCCAGAACAATTTGAAACCATATCAGCCCCGGAGACTTTGGTCACTGGTATTCCTACCTGTATGTAATTTCTTCACAATATATTATAGGCAGAAAAGTGGCTAAGTTCAGTCACTTTAGTTCTATTAATTTACATTAATGAACTTGAAATTATTTCAGCTCTTAGGCCTTAACTGTGTTTGCTCAACCAACAATTGCCCGTGGGACTTCCACTTTGTTAATCTAGCACTGCACAGGCTTGTGCCACATGGACAGGGATGAGATTTGTTTTAAGGCTGTGAAGTTAAGTACATTTTCAGAAGAGTTATTGGATATGTGAACACTTACTGAACATGTTTACAGTGCTGTCAACGTAAATTATTCACTTTGGTTAATGACTGGGCTACTTACACTTTCAGTGCCACCTTTCTGTGCTACAGGAAACCAAGTATTGGCTTTCAGTAACAAATACTACATTACTGCCCATGACACATCCCTGTTAAGTTCTCCCATATACTCTTAATAGAACTTTCTCTGCTGTATTCATTCTCTCTGTGAGGTTAAAATAACCCCAGAGAAAATATCATCAAAAACTTTACTAGATTCTTGGTAGACAGCAAGAAAAAAAATATATCCAAAAAAGTGGATGAAGCTGATAAATAGGAGTATTGTATAAGGTAGCTTTTTTACAATGAATTCATGGACTGTGAGACTTCAGGTAAGCCTTCCACAGCAAGGAAAGACAACTATTCTTGCAAAGGCAATATAAAAGAAGAGATCAAACAAGCCAAGAAATGCCACTGAACTGCTGTTATTCAAAAATGTTACAATGATTTATGACGTCTGTGTTTAATTGAGAAAGTCCTTTAGCAAACAGTCATTCCTCTACGTGAAGTTTACAAATGTGGTGGTTTCTTTCTTTGCCAGCCCAGGTACATATATCATTCTGTTACTCTCCTGTTTCTGGAAAAAGCAGCTATGCAGAGATTCCATGAGAGGATCAGCTTCATAAACTCTATCTATAGTTCTTATTTCATGGCTATGCAGCTCTGCTTTGTGTGGAGCAGATCCACACTACTCCCAAAACTGAAAAGGGCATATGATTTTTTTAGAGGAAGAACAAGGCATAGGGAAGGATTTTTAAGAACTATATGGTTCATAATATTGGCAAAACCAACAGAAAACCCTGAGGGAAAAAAAAGGAATTTCATAAAGGTGAGATGTTGCACATTGACCTTTTTGGAAAGGAGACGTTTCAGGTCTATATGTCAAAATGAAATTTCAGTCAGGTTTGCTTTATAAAACTCCATGTGCTCAAAGAAAAGCATGAGGATTTCACACAAAACAAATTCAGAAAAAATCCAGCTAAAAGGTAAAATCTTCATTTATTTAATTTCATTTGCTATTTAAAACAAAATCCAATTCACTAAATTCCTCTCAAAAAAACAATCTTGTCCCTAGCCTGCAAGGGCAGGAGTGACAAAATATGAGAATCTGAACCTTCCAAATGCAGTCTTTCCTAACAAAAAGAATGTTTACCTCCCTCATCTCCCAGGGAGCAGTGAGTGCCCCACATACGTGAGAATGCAGCACCTGTATGTGCTTGTCTGCATGAGGAGTGTTTCTTATCCTCTGATCCCTTCTGATGGGAGGGACGTGGGCCACCCCCTTAGCCTTGCAGTGACTTGCAGTCAGGTGAAGTGGTACCAGTTGTTGGTGAACGTCACCCGGGGGCCTCTCCTGTCCGTGCAGCTGTGACATGTGCCCAGCCAGAATAGCCTCCTGCTACAATTCCCTCTGAGCACAGAAATGTGATTTCAAATATAGACTATGTTGCAGAAATCCAGTCACAAACAGTCAGACTGTCAAAATACATGGAAACAAAGGCAATAGTCTATTGAGAATGCAGCTCTTGGTCTTGCAAGAGTAACAGTCTTCCTTTAGCAGAGGAAAGGTGCCTCAACACTAATGGTTCAGCACAGACCAAAGACAAGGACCACCACAAAATAACTGGAGAACAGTGCCCTGCTTTTGCCTGCATCATGGTAGGGGTCATTCCTCTTCCCATCTTTCTGGGGAAGAAGATGTCTGCTTTTGCCTTTTACCAGAGTCTGTCTACTTTATTACCTCCAACTTTTTCTTGAGGGGAGCCTGGCAGCTGCAGACCTGTTCTCTTATGAAGGTGGAAACAAATTACCCAAGCCCAGTGGCTGGGCTGTGGGCTTGCCTAGCTGTGGACCAGCTGAGTGTTTGCACCAGAACAACAGCCACCCTTTAAGGCATGGATCTCCTCTCCTGCTCTGGAAACATGGCATGCTCTGGTGCTTAAAATGCCCTTTAGCACTTTTCAGTGTGGAAACATCCATCCAGTCAAATCTGGAGGGAGTGACCCCCAGCTGTGTCCTGCAGGAGGAGGACCTCTCAGCTGTCTCTCTCCTCCACAAGATTAGAATTGGTATTTGATTATGACCTTGTTCCAAACTTAAAAAGCCTTCCCCCCAAACTCTTGGATCAGCTCTAAGTAGGAGCCCTAAAGAGGGCAACTCTAATATGACAGGTATAGAAAAGGTGGTTTGTATATAGATGCTGTCATTGATTTGCAAATAGAAGTCAGCTATTATGAAAAAGCATTGAGTATAACCTATATCTCAAACATTCTTAAAGCTCCTAAGAGGAAGATATTTGAAAACATTGGTAATATTTGCTACAGAAGCAGACACTTTCAAAAAAACCCGAAATGCCTGAACTGTAAGGAACATTGTAAACAGTATGCTGCAGGCAGTCAAGAATGACTGCAAACAATGAGGGAAAATTTTAAAAATTGAATAAACAAAGAAAGACTAAAGCTTCTTAGATTGCCAAACCTGAATATCAAACAACCAGCAGACTTGCATCAGAATCTTATTAATGTCAGAACCAGTGCAGTTATGTCTGGTTTTATTTTTTCTTCTCTGACATTTCAAACAAGTACTCATTGAAAGCTTTTCTCACTGCCTAAAAATATATCTTTTATAATTTGAACTAGAATCTGTAAAATGAAAAATACAGCCAGGTGAGACTAATCTTTGCATCCTCTCATATGTCTTCATTCAGTACTCCCATGTCTGTGATACAGAGCAGGGACAGCAGACTTTTAAATGTAGAATTCTCAAACTGTATAAAATATCGTGACGATACATACGGTATCAAAATTCTTGTTGATTGCAATAATCTGGGGACTTCAGCCCAGTTCTAAAACTGTGCAAACATTAGCCCAACAAAAACCTGTGGATCATAAATAAAGGGTTTTTTAAAATAAGGCAAGTGCAGCAGTAGCACTCTATCCCTTCCACTGGTGTCAGTGACCAAAGGGATTGATTCACAGATCATATGCATTTGAGTGACACAAGAAGGTTTCCATGGAATAACCAAAAAGCCACTGAACTGCACCTGTATGGTCATCAGGAGGATATCCTGCTACACATACTCTAGAGTCGGTTTTGCAGAGATCAGAATAGGTGTTTTCCTAACCATAATTTATTGACAATGCCACTGCAGGATAAACAGACTCTGCAGGTGAGTCTTCTACCAGCTGCATCGCTCACGTGTCTGTAGGTGAGCTCTGGCAGGGTGACAGCTGCCTCACTACAGCAGTCCTCAGACTGTGACTTCTCTGTGCCTCTAGCTTGTATAACAGAGTGCTACCATCCCAGAGGATAAAGGGAATATGCCTCTGAGAGGCAGGGAAAGCACCTTGGGAGAGGGATCTCTTGAATCTTTCCTAAAGTGAACTTTGGAGTTGGGCTGCAGGCTCTCTCAAGATTGCCACTTAGTGAATTAAACTTTTTTTTGAGAAAAATTTTAGCGGTACACCAAAGCAAGGAATGCCAAGTCCCTGATTTCAGCATTTTTTTTACCTTGGGCAGTATCTCCTAACCTGGGGCTATAACATCCCGACATCTCATGAGGCGTTCAGTTAGCCCACAGACTGCCCCAGAAGTTCTACTCAGTGGCAGCTGCATCAGTGCACGGTCTATCCCCTCCAGCTAGGTCACAGCATGGCAGCATGACCCATCTCCTGTGTGTCCTTCCTTGAGAAAAACAAAAATGTGCAGGAATCCCTTGGGGAAGCTCTATGCACCATGATACCCCGAAGGGCCACATTTCAGTGGTTCAAAGTGGCCAGGTTTGAGCTATAGATTTACTGGATGACCTTGCAGAACACATGTTCTGAACAGAAGTCGGGACAGAAATTCTCTGAACTGTAGCAACCCTGATTTAAGCTCCCAAGTAACTCAATAGATGGATTAGTAAAGCAAAACTCATGCAGCACATCCTTCATGAACTCTCACCATACTGCTGCTTGCTTCCTGATCATCTGGATTCGTTGCAGACATCACCCTGGCTTCTGTTTCAGAGCCCAGGCTCTGACTGGAGTGGGATTCCCCTTCTCACCTCCCTGGGTCCTTCAAGTGCTGCAGGGCTGGACTCTGTGCTTCAGATCTCAAAAAATACAGAGACAACCTAAACTCTCTCCCTGTTAGCCTAGTTCCCTTGGAATCACTTGTTTACTTGTGCTAAGCTTTTCCAGCATAACAGCTGGAATAATGGCTCAAAATCTTTATTTCTGATTATATCAACATGCAATACAGATCAGAGTCAATAAAAGCTTGGTGCATTTACCCAAGCTCTTTAAAGCTTCAGCCTATGCCTGTGCTTTTTTTGGTGCAACCCCTTATGACTGGGACCTAGTAGATATTATTAGCATGCTGGCTTTGGCACACTGAAGTGTGTTCTTTTGGCAGATCTTTCTTGGTCTGGTTCCAGCCTATGTGCCATATGCCAGTAAATCAGGTGGGTTTCAACTTTTTGCATCTGATTCAGTCCCTCCACGTCTGTTGCCATGTGTCCCTCCACACTACCTTGTTCTCGCTGTGTATATGGCAATATTTTATAGCACTCACGTAGTCTGATCCAAACCTTTTACAGCAGTGTGGACTGTCAGTTCCTTCCAAAAGGACAAGTCCCACAGCAGGGCCCCAGGAGCAGGTGAGCTGGGAGGCGGACCCACATTTGCTCTGCCTTCCCACTGTGTTTGCTTCAGCCTTACAGGCAGCTGTGGCTCAAGTGAGCCACTTTAAGGCTTTAGGTTCTTCAAAGGCAGATGCACTTCAAAAAGCCATAAAGGGCTGTCACAGCATCCATGAGGGATTTAGAAAGTGAGCTCCCTTTGAGAATTGTGAGGGTCTGGATGGGGCTGTGTTTTAGCCCTTGGCTTTCCCATGGCAGAAGTGACTGCTTCATTTTGAGCGCTGTCATTTCCTTGCCCCTGTTGTACCTTCCTGGTAAATAAATACTTTCTGCCACATGGAGTTTTTATATTTGTTGGTTTCACTTATTGTGATCTCTTTTTCTTTTGCTAATTGTTGACCTCTGTGGTTGCAGAGCCCCAGACCCTAGACAGCGTCACTGCCCTGGTAGTGTGTATGTTACCATCCTGAAGGCAGGCTGGGCGCCATCTGGTTGGGCCAAGACTGTGCTGTGGGCTCAACTTTCTAAATCTCATCCTTCCAAGGTGAACCCGTGGATGAGCTTTAGCCCAGTGTGGTTTTCCCCTCCGATTGCCATAAACTCTTACATGTGGCTCTTCCAATTGCCATAAGCCCTGGGGCTGCCACTCAGCCACATGAGCTCCATCTGATGTGGCTCCTGCTGTGAAAAGACTGCCTTGGGGCCCTCCATGGAGCCCACAGGCATTTTTAACTGCTAAGAATGGCTCACAGTCCTAACAGGATGCCCAAAATAGAGGGCAGTGGAAGTGGTTTTGTTGTCCTCTAGCATTTGCTGGCATCTCTGTGAGACATTCTTCTCCACATCTCACTTCACTGGCCACAGTCTCACCATTTGCCATTGTCTTTGTGCACACAGACTCCAAATACATGCGTGCCCTTGTCTATTATTCGTTTGGTGTCTTTTGACTCACTGAAACCACTTCTTAACTCAGAGAGTGTGTGCGACTTTCCTGTCAGCTGTGGTGCTCTCTGCTGAAGTCAAAAGATCTCCAAAGTGTGTCCTGGAGATTACCAGCGTTTCTGGAGCGGACTGGCTGGGGGATATCACTTGGGCATCTTTTACACATAAAAACATCTATTCAATAGACAGGTGAATTTAACTGAAATAAATGTGAGAATGCATATGTAACCTGAAGGAAGACTCCTCTAAACCACTATGTAAATATATTTCTAAACTTTCAAGTGCTGAACTTCCAAGTGCCAACTCACGTTATTGTTTATGGTTTTGTCTGCCGGTTGGGAGACAAAGGAGAACAGGTGACTGTTTTAGAAGAAACCCTTCTTTTGAAACATGTCAGAAAAGATAGACAAAAGCAAGTCTTGCAAAACAGCTTCTTAGATAACACTGCCAAGGCAAATACTGCTGAAGGTTGATTTCTCTGATGGATGCTTAGCTTCAGAGAAGTTCGCCTCCCATGACTCAACCTTCCCTTGTCACTTTGCCAGTGGCAAGGATTGAAGCATCTCTAGTAGAGGTTTCTGCTCAGCTACTCTGTAGCACTTAAACCAGATAGTATTTATCTGGGCACCCCAAGGGCAGTGAGGTGTGCCCAGGGAGGTGGTGCTGAGGACACCTAACACAGACTTTAAAATAAAAGCGTTCTTGACAGTTGAGAGGGAAAAAAACCTGGCTTGGCAAGCCCTTCTTCAGCATTAGGTCCGAGCTTCATCTGAGCACTGAGGGAGGACAGCAGTGGCCAGTTGCACTCATACAAAATAGTTACACTCATATAAAATCAGAGAAATGTCCTGGATAATCAGATCTTTTTTTAGTAAAGGTAACTGTATGAAGTTTGTAAGTATCAAAGGGGTTCAAATCTCCTTGTGTTTTGCCAGCAACAAGCTCAGTGAAGTGTCAGTCAATGTCAGTAACATTGAATAGATAGCAATGAACCAAAAGGCAATGTCTGCTCTTGGATGATAAAAATTTAAAGAAAATAGCTAAAATACCCAATCTGGCGGTTGGCGCATCAGTGATTTTTTGATTAAGGCAAAGCCAGTGATTCTAAAGGACAGAAATAAATAGACATGTTTCAGGTTTTGTGTCATACCCAGGCTGTTCTGTGGGTAAACTCATCTGTTTATCTCAGGAAAGTTGCCAAAAGTCACAAGTTTCTTGAGTATGTGTATGACTTGCTTATAAATCACCCTTCCCAGCAAAGGATAAAGCTGCAGAGGTGGATTGATTAAGCAATTGATTGTATCTGTATGAGCCAAAGGAAGCACAGCTGTGAGAAGAAGTTCCTTTCAACACACTCAGTATTTGATATTCCTTTTCTGTAACCGGTGTCGAATGGCAAATGTCTTTAGATTCTCAATTAGGTAATCATGGCAGCTTTGTGCCATCTTGGTTTTCAGCTCTAGTAGATCTTGATGTTTTATTTTGATTGTAATGATGATGATCTCCAGCTACAATCTGTCTTTTCATATTAAATATTTCAAAATGGTTTTGTTGAAGCAGACATTTAATTTGTACTATTTTGAAACCTCTTCAAGATTACGTATCTTTAAGCCATATATTCAAGTCAAAGAAATTACGAAATAATAGTAAAGTCAAAGAAGAAAGAAGCTTCTCAGCTCAACTCTTCAAATCTGCCTGCTATAGTACAGCATGTCATTAACAGTTACTGTCTTTATAATAGATTCTTCACCACTATAAAATAAACCACAATATACTGTAGAGTAGACTGGTGCTTAGGACATCTCAGTCTTATTCTCTACAGTTGTTCAGTGCCTTATGAGGGATTCAGCATGTTACTGAAGGAAGAGAAAGAAACATGTGAACTTAAATTTAGTGCTACCCAAAACAGTTATGAAGTGTTAGGCTATAAAATCATTCTTTATGCTTCATGCAAAGGCTCAATCAGTTTAGATAAATTATTACTTAACTACAGTTTAATCTTTCAAACTTCTTTTAAATAACAGCAAAAGGTGGATCTTTCTTTGGCTTTTGTTTGCTGATTATGACTCTTTCATTTAAAATGTAAAGTTTACACATTTAAGCTGGAGATATAGAGGGTTTTAATAGTTTCCTCTTCTACTGCATGAAGTAAACAAGAAAACTCATAAATGAAATTCAGGCAATTTCCATTTCTTCATTATTTCAGATGATGGAAAACTGTCCTTTGATGAATTCAAAGCTTACTTTGCTGACGGAGTTCTGAGTGGAGAAGAACTACATGAACTTTTTCACACCATTGATACACACAATACTGAGTAAGTGTCCCCTTCGTACAATTCCAGTGCCACTCTCTGTACCTGAGAATGGAAAACAGACATCAGGCTGATTTTAGGAAACAAGTCTACATGGAAAGCTGCTGGAGGGAAGCCAGGCTGTGTCCTATAGGTATAAACTGTACAAATGAAGTGTTTCAAAACCTGGTTGAAATACTTGCATGTTCAAATAAATGTGATTTGGGTACTGAGAACACAGAGTGGAAATTGGATGCCTTCTGTATTTCCCCCCTGACCTATGGAAAGAGAAGGAACTGTGGCCTCCTTCAGGCTTGAATATGAATTCCTCAATTCTCGATCCCAGTGAGTCATTACATGAGATGAATACTTGGAGCGGATGTTGAGAAGGGAATAAAATAAATGAAGCAATCATGTATAGTAAAGAGCTGAAGAAGCCATCCTGTCTGGTGGCATGATACTTGTGTTGGTGCTGTCCCTTGGGCTGTTTGGATATTCCCATTCAGTTGGGTTTAACAAGGCCACAGGGAAATAATGTGACAGGAATTTCTTGAAGTTTAGCAAGGAGAAGTGCAAAGTCCTGCTCCTGGAGAGGAACAGTCCCATGCTTTTGTGGAAAATAGAATCAAATTAAATGTAGTTTCATAGTAGAATTCATAAGATTTTAGAGTTTATGCCAAAATAATGTCCTGAAGTAAGCCGAAGGGATGCTGCTCAATCTGTTGGACTTGTGGGGAATGAAAAATACTACTGGCTTTATAAAATGGTTAAGGAATGGGGTGACAGAGACAGGGAGGTGGTGGAGTCACCACCCTGGAGGTATTTGGGGGATTTGGCAGTGCTGAGTTAACAGTCGGACTTGATGGTTTTAGAGGTCTTTTCTAACCTAAATTATTCTATGATTCTATGGTTCTAGGCGACAATATATGCTGGAGCCCGCCCAGCTGGCAGAAAAGCAGGTTGGCGGAAAAGGATACTGGGTGAACACCAAGTTGAACATGAGCTAATAATGTGCCCTTGTGGCCAGGAAGGCCAATGGTATGAATGACCCAGAGTCAAAAGCTCATTTCAAAGCCAGACTCATTCATACAGCTTTGTACTTCCTCATATGTACCACATACCCACATAAGTGGTTTTATTTAACTATAATTCTGTTTGTCTGCATTTTTCAGGAAACATCCTGACATGTGCAGAAACTCTTGATACTAAGTAAGATTTCTAAGAAAAAAGATGTTCTGCATCTATTTTTTCTTTATTTTTATTTGTAAAACTTTTTCAATTCGTACAATATTTTAATTTTTGTTATTATTATTTGTACACCATTTTCTCTCTAACAGAGAATATATGGATTGGAAAAATATGTAGAAAAGTGAGGATAACGGTATGTTTTTCCTCCTGGTAGATAGGCACACCTGAAGAATAGGTACAATTGTCGAGTGCCACCGCTCTTAGCTGAGAACAGGGAATGAGACTCTCATAGCAGCCATCTGAGAGAGAGAGATCATTCCCACTGTCTAGGAGTAACCTGGCAAAAAGCTGGGCACAAAAGTCACAGAATACATACTGTGAAGGATCCAGTTTTCATGTATTTCAGGGAATGGAGCCGGTGGAAGACTAAGACAAGCTACTGAATTACCTTTTCCAACCAGAGAAAAGGTGCTTTGTATTGATGGATTAACATTTGTTACAGGGTAGAACCTAGATATAGATAAGAAAACATACCTGAAGACTGGATTTAAAACAGCAACAAGAAGCTTTTTGAGTGTTTTTTCATGAAGTCTTTAACTGATAAAAGGCTTTAGGGTGTTTGCAGCTGAAAAGTTCTATTCTACCAGGCTTGATCTTTAACAGAGGCAAATACATTTAAAAGGCTTTCTCTTTAGCCCCTTTGTAAGCTTTTGAGAATCCTGTCAGCAAGATGTCACGTGCCAAATATCAGATGGACATAGCAAAGAGACAGCTTGGACAGTATAATACACTTTCCTTGTTAGCATAGCTTTCCAAAAAAAATAACATGAAGCAGATATAATGAGGCAAAAACCTTACTCACTGGCATTTCCTGAAAAGGGCAGGTTATGTAAAATGTCTCAAACTAATGAGCTGGCTGAGAAAAGTAGCAAAATGTTCACTGAACCTTGGGAAGTGTTAAAATGTAAACATTAGGAGAATCACGTGCATATCAAGCAATCCCAAAACCATCTATTTTGTGATGTTTTCACTTCCAAATTATCCAAGGGAATGAAATGAAAATGATGCAAGTCAGAAGTAGTTTATGGCTGGTTTTTAGTGGAGAAGGGTGGAGAATTCTGCTCAACTTTGTAACTAGGAGAAGATTTGCACAGATTATTTTGTCTCTCTTATCCAATTAAAGTGCAGACACTGTCAAACTCTGGGCAAATCTGTTCTCTCCTCTCTGCTTCACTTCACTATTTACAAATTGCAGACTGTAGTTCCCTGTCCCAGAAGTATTTTGTAAGCACTGAGATTATGCAGTGATATATACTATACATAAATGCCTGGGACAGATCTCTAGGGAAGCACACCACGATCCCTTAGTTCATTTCTTGGAGAATCTCAAGATACCATAACCAGCTTGTCACAAGAGCAAACTTGTTTCCACCTGCATTAAATCTTTAGCTCTGCCAGCATTCAAAACCTCACTGTCTGTGTTCACAAGTCTTTGCACTTCAAAGCCTGAAGATAAAAAAATGTGGCCTTGGGGTGAGAGCCATGGACCACAAGCTCAGGAAATTTGAATTCCCTTCTCAGCTATGCTGCAGCAATCTTTCAATAAAATATTCAAAGCATAAAAGACTTACGTTGGCTTAACACTTTTAAGGAAACTAAATTAAACAGGTATTAAAGTCTCCTATTATACAGGCTCTAATGTTAGTCTTGTTGAAGAGAGATTTAGATTATTAACTTTTAAAAAGACCAATTCAAGCTAATGCAACATGCTTTTCACAAAGCAGATAGGCTATGGAAGACTGCTAAAATGAGTAATTACCTTTCCAATGTGATAGCAGGGCAACTAACAGAGGGTTTAACTTCCCAGTAATTCAGGCTGTGTCTGCCTAACTGACTGTGATCTCTGCACTTTGGTATTTGATGCAGTCAGGTGTTCTCTTTGTAAAGAGTTAAAGAAGAGGCAATTGGTGCATAATCACCAGGAAAAACAGATGATGAGTAAGAATTAGTTATGACCACATATATTTTCCAAGTCATAGGTTGAATAGGAGTTTATTATGACAGGATGAATTTATATTTAAAAATTATCTAGACCCTAAAGCATAGGTTATTCATTCAGGGTGGATCATTGCTTTTACTGAAAATTTGCATTAGCTAAGGATATTTCCTCAGTACATAATTTGAACATATATTTTGCAATTTATGAACATACATCTATACTGACTATTTTTTCTTTCTATTTCAAAAAATCTACATTACCTTTTTATAACATTTTAAATATTAATAAATACCACTAAAGACACAGTGTATAAATTGCCTAAATTTTTACCTTCCGTTCCTTGTTCCTTTGGATACAGCCAAAAACAAACTCATAAGACAACCAAATTAGGTGAATTAGTATGTCCGTGGAAAAAAAGGAATTTATTGTTTCCGTATTTTAGTACTGCTATGATGTTTTACCTTTCTTGAAGGTATTTAAATAAAAAAATTATACATGTAAGAACTGACAATCAAAAAGATAAATTGTAAGCAATTACATTTGTGGCAGAGTCTTCCATTCACCAATCCATAAGCCAATATAATAATTAATTTATAGGCCAACTACTAAATACACAGAGTTACACAGAAATTACCCCAGGGGCAGACTAGCTCATGCCTGTTTGCAAGGCCTTAGTGTGCATTTTCTTAAAAACCTCCTATGGCCACAGAGAAAGAACAGGACACTGGACCAATGAATGGGCCACTGTGGTGACCCAGTGAGTGCCAGTCCCCTGTTTGTCAACGAAGGCAGGAAGGTAATACCAAGGATTAATTGACACATTACACTAATTTTAACATTCTTCAGTAAAACAAGCAACTTCTGATTATTCAGAGATACTGTGCTTCAAAAGCTACATCAAGAGAGAGTAGAGTGCTTTGATTAGTTCATAAAATGAGCATTCCTGACATGTAATTAGCACAAGGTGACTGCTTTAGGGGGTTGGAAGTTGACTATTCTTCTGTAAATGCAGTTTCCAGTATTGTAATTACTTCAGATTCAAACTGAAAGCCAATTAGGCTTTTGACTTCCATTGAGAATCACCTCTATTTGTGCTTTCCAAGATCTCATGAAACCTTTGGGCAATCCTTATTCAACCACATACCATTAAATGGTATAACGAAGGTGTTATGGAGGGTCTGCACTCAGATGCCCTCACTCTGCCAGTGTGAGGAAAGGCTTTGCCTTGATGCAGCAGTGATGAGGCCTGGGCTGTTATTGCCAGGTGTCCAGATTCTTGTTTCCTGGCACACACTTGCCACTAGCATCTACTGCAAAGTAGTGTCCTGTGTTTAAAGACCCTTAAAAACAAACAAACTAGTATAGGCAAGAAATCAAGTGCTTCAGCCTGGAATTATGCAGTGATCCTCTTCCCCTGATTCATAATGGTTTAAGTGTTTTGCTGATAGCCCCAGTATAAACAAACATGGGAAGTATCTGGGCAACACCCTAAGCTCTTTGGAAGGTATCAGGAGACATGGGTAATCACCAAAATTTCTTCAATAGGAGCCAGGTCCCCACAGTGACAGACCAGCATGAGTGCATGGCACAACATGAGTGCATGGGAGCAGGGAAGGGGCAAGAGGAAAGCTGATCTTTACATCCTGATTTGATGTGTATTTGACATGACATCCATGTTACACATCTGTATTGTCACAGTTTAGACCCGGTCAGTGCTTGTCCTAAGACTTCAAAAAGTCTCAGTGCACTCTATTTAAAATCTGAATTAACCATTTTGGAGTTTTGTGAGGGTGAAGGAAACCCACTGTGGTTCCTCACCCCTCTCTCCTCCCACAGTCTCAGCTCCAAGCTACTCAGTGCAGCTCTGCAGGGCAGATGAAGCAATGAGAAGGGTGTTGGAGACAAATGCAAGTGCTGCAAAGGCACCAGAAGTCTTTCCTTGTGCTGACAAGGAGGGTGACAACATACAGCTCACGGAGGACATGGTCTGCAGGTTGTAGTAATTTCGGAGCTGAAAACCCACATGTTCTGGTTTCTCAGAGCATTCTGGTTATTAACTGAATGCAAAACATCTGGCATGCAAAACAGTGTTGAAGCACAGTTGGGCTTCAGAAGATGTAGTTCTGCAGCAATAACAGCTGTGAGTTATTGCCTGATTAATTGT
This sequence comes from Atrichornis clamosus, assembly GCA_013400975.1. NCBI lineage: Eukaryota > Metazoa > Chordata > Aves > Passeriformes > Menuridae > Atrichornis > Atrichornis clamosus. The sequence continues at coordinate 17,316 of WBMZ01004182.1, forward strand.
ACTGAAAGTAGAGGAACGTATCAGCACCACAAATCTTTTTATACATGGAGAGAAATATGCAGGAAAAGTTTGAAATTAGTGGCTTAAGGGGTGAAGGCCTTTACAGTTTATTTCTTTGGTAAATCAGCTCCTGCTTAATTTTAATGTCAACTCTGATGAGCTCATGTTTCAGCAAAGCAAGAATCCTTGACATGGTTAATGGTTTAGTGAATAAGTTTTAGCAAAATTCATTGCAAATGTAAACCTCCCTTTTAGTCTTATCCTTTACCCTTCCGTCGCCCCACTCATAACTTTCATGGAAATTATTTTTGCATAATAACATCCTCTGGGAAAAGGTGTCAGAAGATAATGAGAATATTTGGCAAAGTTACAAACTAGGAGATATACAGAAGATCTCAAGGGGATTAGGTCTGCAGCACTGCCGGAGAGATGGTGTGATAAATGCTTCACTGATTACTGATTCACAGGAGCCTGTGGGGAATCAGACTTGTTTTTCTGACTTTACTCATTGGTAAAATGAGGTCCTTAGTCAGGACCCTAGTTACAAGGTAGGAGGAATGCTAGAACTATGGAGGACCTGGGCCACAGGAAATCTCCCAAAGGTGGGAGGTCCCATTAAACCTTTGTGTGTGACATAAGTTAAACTGTGCACAAGCCAGAGATCAGTTTGGTGAGGACCTGAGAGCATTGACATCTGCAGCACTGAGCTTATGATGGGAATTTGGGAGGGTCTGTCATGCTACATGCACAGCAGATATAGGGATGGGATATGGCAGTATGGAGACACATCTACACTTCTTCATATAGGCTTCAGCTCAGTTGTCCAGGCCTTAGGCATTTAAGATGCTCACACTTGAAAATCAGCCCAAGGTGAAAAACATAACACAGGAGAAGTGGTTGGGAAATGGGTGGTGAGAGAAATGCTAGAGCATTTGAAGCAACACTAGATGCCTATGTTATATCCAATTCCTTTGCAGTCTCCTCCAAGCTGGTCTATTAAATCCCCCAATTCCACTAAATACACTGGGGCTCCTTTTCCTGGCAAGGGAGGTTGGACACCCAGCACGCTTATGGGCATCTACATGTAGGACTCAGCCCTAAAGTGAATTAACCTTCCTCCCACCTGCCCAGGTCTTCCTTAGCAGCACCCTGGTTCCTGCCTTGGGTCAAAAGGGAAATGCTGAGATCATGTGGCCTAGCAGCAAACTCCAGAAGGATGCCAGTTGGATGTCTGAGAACAAGAGGCTGGTTAGCAATCCTTGGAGTTGTGGGAACCCATCCGACTGCATGAGCCTGCAGCCCAGTACTGTGCATTGAAACTAAAATGAAAAGCAGGTTATATGGACCAGCATGCTTCCTTCAGGGTTCTGTTTGTAAAGATAATAATGGCAAATCCTCAGTGGTTTAAGAGTAGTCTAAGTGTGCTAATTATCTCTGCCTTGGATGATTTTCTTTTGTTTTAGTTGGAAGGCATATGTTAGTCTCATGCTGTTGCTGATCTTACACAGTTCAATACAAGTACATAGAAAAAAATTACTTCTAAGTACAATGAGGAAAATAAAAGATTTATTAAAATTGACATACAGACAGGCTCTTTAATGAGTTGAACTGCAGGCGAATAAAAAAAATTTTTTAAAAGAAATTATTGAATGCAAGAAATTGGAAGGGGAAGATAATATATTGGGTTTTGACCATTTAAAAAAAAATTATTCTTTCATATTAAATTAGAATTTCAGGTACGTGGTGCAGCATTGACATCAGAAAGGTGGGTTTGCTAATATTTAAGAGACGTAATTGCAACTATTGGCTTTAACTCCCAGATTTTTCAAGACCATAGCTGTAGAGATCATTTTGGAAATGAAGCACAGAGACAAAGGCAAGATACTAGTCAGAGTGAGCAGATTATACACTTTACTATTTCACAACTGATCAAAACAAGTTCACTGAGAATGATTAACACAATGCTGATGCTAACAGATCCTCTGGTCAGACAGACACACTGCAAACAGAATTTTGCTTGGAAACTTCCATATGAATGGTTATTTTTAATGGGAAATTCAGCTTTCTGCAGAAATAAACAACAATCCCTCTCAATGAAAAAATCAAACAATAATGACTATTTTCAGTTGCATTTAACTACATGGAGCTGACTTACAGTGCTTCATTTCAGTTCTGCGGTACATATCATTGGCTTCCTAGCAGTAAGCTCATTGCTCACTGGTAGATGTAATTTGAGGGCCTAGTTCCTGCCATAATCTGGGTTTCCCAGAGAACCACAGCACTTTTGGTACCACTCAGAAATCACAGAGAGAGGTTTTGCAATGACATCGTCTAGCTCCTTGTGGATTCTCACATGAATCCCATCAGACCCCATAGATTTGTAGGGATCCAGCTGGAGCAGCAGTTCCTGCACAACTTCAGGGTCGAGTGGGAGTCGATCACTCTTGCAGCCATGGTCCTCTAGCTCAGGGCACTGAGACCCCCTTGGCCCATCATCCATGTTGAAGGCAAGGAATGCATTACACACCTCTGCCTTTTCTCTCTCCCTGTTTGTGAGGTGACCATCCTCATCTTGTAACAGGCTGATGTTATTTCTACTCTTCCTTTTGCCATTAATGTATTTGAAAAATCTTTTATTGTCCCCTACATTTCTGACCAGCTTCAACTCCAGTCAGTCTTTGGCTGTATGAATTTTCTCCCTGCACTGGCAAGCTGCATCTCTGTATTCTTCCCATGTCACTTGAACTTGCTTTCACTGGGCATACACCTTTTTCTCCTTAGCTCCAAAAGAAGATTCCTACTCAGCAAAGCTGACCTGCCTTGTCTGCTTCTGATATTTTGGAATTGTTTGCCTAATAAACCAAAATAAATATTTTATTATGTCCAACAATAAATAACATAATCTCAGGGTGTTAAAAAAAAAATTGGTGATAAAACCAGAAATTGAAACATTATCATCTCCCATGGGTGAAAACTCTGATATTTGCTCTCTGTGGCAAAAGAGCCACTGTGATGTTGTGTCAGATCTTCTCGTTTAGGTTTGTGTCATTCAGACTCTTCTAAAAAATCATAGCTCTGCAGCCCTGGTATAGTGCTCTACAAATTTTAACATACACCACAAGTTTTAATAGCATTGTTAAGCCTCTTTTAGCAACACGGATGCTGTTGTAGCTGGGATGATTAAGGTGACTTGTCAGCTACGTAGTCATTGCATCCCTGTGAATCACTGCTGAATGCAAAGGTCTAGAAGATTGTTTTTTCGGATGAGTTCTTAGTCAAGAAAAATACCCCTTTATTCTCTCCTTCAGTCCCGCACAGGCAGAGCAGTAAGTGATGAGTCTGAAGTTACCACTTGGCCTGGGGCTAAGCAAACTAGGCAATTATTTAGTGAAGCAAAATGTGGGATATTAAAAGAGCCATGACCATGCTGCCCACGTCAGAGCCCAGAAAGCCAAGCTGGCTGCTGCCTTTGAGAGCCCAGAGGGTGCACAGTCCAGCTGGACCTGGGGTTGAAGAGCAGCAGTGTCCTTGGGGCAGCGGGAAGTTTGCCTCCCCAGGGACAGGAGCTCTGTCCCACTTCTGCCCATTCTTCCTCCTCTCCCTTTTCTGTGACAAGAGGCCAGTGCCTGGGCTTATTGCAGCACTGCAACCTACTGGAGGCAGTTTTGCCTCCACTGGTCAGAAACCTTGCACAAACCCGAACAAAAAGGTGTTCACTGTTGCAAGGGTGCTGTGAGGCAGAAAATCCTTAAAATGGAAGCGCACTCATAGGACTCCTCTGCAAAAGACCCTCTGTAGTGTTGGAGCACTTAGCTCGTTTTGCTGACATAAAGTGGGGTGGTACACAGGCTTTCTTGTTGCAAAGAGCTTACAGCTTTTTGGCTGAGATTGCCCATGGATGCCTATTCAGTTACCCTTGCATACTTTAAGTAACACTTAATTCCTCTCAGTCACAAATTATAAGCTTCTATTTAACAGCAGGCAATACTAGCTTCAAACTTTCATCCCTAAAACCAAATTTAGCAAAAAGTCATGCAAATGGGGCCCTAAAGAGAGATGGTTCAAGCTTCTGAAATAAATCCTTTTCATATCTGAGAATGAAGAGAGATCTGAAGAAGAAAGTGTTATTCTTCTCCAGCTGTAAGTCATGGCAATGATTTTTTTTTTTTTAAGTTAGTTCATGAAGTCTTTCATATATTATTGGATTCTTCAATAGAAGAACTGCTTTATAGTCTCATACTCTGTGAGATATCATTGCCTCTTCTTGTGGCCCAGGGAAAACATGCAGTTCTTCTGCTGGTTCCTCTGCCTAGAGGTGCCCTTCATACCATAGAACAGAATGTGTCAGGTCAGTGGATGGATCTGTGGATCCACAGCAGTGGATGAGTGGAATCCCTTTAACCTTCCCTCCTCCCTGGCTGGCCCCAGTCCACAGCTAACTGGAGGGGGTAGAACAAGATCACAGCTGCTTTGCAGTTCTACATTTTGGACCACTTCCAGAGGTACCAAGAATAAACACTTTTGCCACCATTCATTCAAGTGAATTTGCTTATTTTTCTGTCACTGATGAAGAGATATGATCAACTTAGCAGTGATCAGTACTGCTCGGTGTAACAGCCCTTTAAAAATAGCTCATGTTTTTAGGTAGAGAACATTTTAGATACAGACATGTAGGAGGACTGCATCTAGTAGTCAGAAAGCAAATTGAGAACAGAAATTATCACACTGACATGATGTGAATGCATTTGGCTCACCCTGTGCTTTCGGTTGCTGGTGCCTGGATGTGAGTCATCCAGCAAATATTGCTAATAACATGTTCAGCGTTGCCAGATCAGAGGTCTAAGCAGAAGCATCCTTGGCATACGTACCCACTGAGATGATGAACAGGTGCCTGCTGTAAACCTGGGTACTGAGTTACAGAAACAGCCCTCTGGTGTGCACCTCACTCCTGTACTATTAAATACTTGCCAAACTTCGTTAATTATTTCTGTAGCATCTTGCAGGGAGCTCAAAATTGTTTGTATGCAGCAACAGAATTCCTAGGTTTGTTCACAATTGTGTTTGAAGCAGCATGTCATTATTTCTGAGAGAATGAAATAATCAGTGACACAAAATTATAGCTTGTCTGCCTAGAACAGCATCTCCTTCAAGCAGGATGCCGAGAACAATGAAGCCTCCAAGGGTATTTATAACAGAGAAGGAAATACTGAGTATGCTAGACAGAAATCCAGGTTCTTTATGTCTTTTCTGAGTTCTGTCACAGGCTTGATGCACAAATTGCTTTGGATAATATTTTCTTGTTATTCAGGTGTCCAATTCTAACTGAAAATGAATTCAGCACCTAGATACTTCTCCATTTTCACTGGTAGTCCATTTGCAGCTGTGTCACTCCTGTCAAGAGGACTAACAGCATGCTGAAAACAGGGATGCTGAAAGCTTCCGAGCCACATTCTATATCAGTACCGTGGTGCTGAGGATACTGCAAAAGGACAGGGACCAGAATGGATTTAAATATGAAATTTGAAGAGAGTGTGAGTTTGACTGGTTAACAATGTGAAAGGCTGTTTTAAACACAGTTATGAAGCTGTACATTAAGAAATGCAGAAATGTCTTTTACATTAAGTCGTGAGAGCAGATGATGTGAAGGAGCAGAAAATGCAGGGATGATGAACAGAGTAGGCATTATAACAGCAAACTTGTCGTTTAACATCATCATATTCTGCCAAGGCTTTCTGACTCAGGCAATTTTCCAACTTTCAGGGTTTCAGTTCGCATTCAAGGGCTGCATGTCTGGATTGTTCCCAAAATGACTGCTGAACTGCAGAAGTGGTTGGTCAGGCACATTTGATCATAGACGCCATACTGACCTCTGGTAAGCAGCCTAAGGAGTTGCAGACACTTTTCTGCATTACATAGTTTGTTGACCTAAGAGTTAAGTTTCTCAGCTTCAGCATCAGTTCTTACAGACTATGAATTTCTTTATACATTCCACCAAGGTCATAGGAAAAATCAGGTGCAAGTCTCATTTGCAGCCATCTAACTTGTTCTATTCAAGCAGATAAGGTCACCTTCAATTAATAAATGTTGTGTGAAAATCTCATTTACATTATCAATTAAAAGTGTTCAGAAGTTCTTATAGCCCTGAGTATGCAAGTTTGTGATAACCCAGGATCCTGCAATTTCTCTCACTTTCTCTCCCTTGTGAAATAAAAGCCAGATGTATGGAAGTTAGCAGTAGTGAAAGTGATTTTAAGGTAGTACTGTGTCATCATTTTATTAAAAGGTCAATTAAAAAATCCCATTAAAAGGATAAATGAAAAAATACTAAGTGCAGTCAGCCATTCAATATTCACCCCTCAGCAAGTTTCAAAGAGGACATTCATCCTTTTAAGTTTCTTTAATTATTTCTTTTCCTCCTTGGAAGAAAGGCAATATGCTAACTTTCAGTAATGAGCTGTAGGTCGAATGTTTTTTTCTTTTGACTATTAAGGCCTTGCTTATGAGAGAAAATATCACTTCAAAGTTGATCAAAATGAAATCTGCTTCAACTGAACAGGTTTGTATTGAATAGAAAACTTGCCTGCATTTATGTATTTATATAATGTTAGCATGGGAATATGGCAATACCACTAATATTGCTGAAGTTAATAGTGGTGAAATAGTTTTTCATGGCCAGAAAATCTTAGAAATTATGTGTGCTGATGAGCTATATCTGGTTTTTCCCTCCTACTGTACTGTCTCTCCCGCAGAACATTATTGCACAGCAAGGATCGTGAACAGGAGAAAGTTACTGGGTTTTTTCTCATTTAGCATGGAGGGCCAAGTTCTCCGAGCCTTGCTGTCCAGCATGACAATCACAGAAGAGGAGTACAGGCAGAAAGGTGGAGAAAAAAAACCCAAATCAAACATTTCTGGTGTTTAGATGGATTTCTGCCAGAACTGGGGCCAAATGTGTAAGGCCTGAGGAGCAGTGACTCAGCATCAGGACGCACAAAGGCTGAACTTCAAAGTGAGTTTTCAGTGAGTAGGAAGGAGCCAGTGGGAACGTGATCAGGAAGGGAGGCTGCACCTGCCACCAGCTTCAGAAAGGCTGCAGCCTTCTGCTTCAGACAAGCCTCCCTAAGGCAGCAGAGCAAGGCCAGCAAGAACCAGGCACTTGCATCTTCTGCTGCAGACTAGGCATGGGGGCTTCATATCCCAGTCAGGCTGATCTTTGAGTCATACTATTTACCAATACAACGAAACCCCATTACTAACCTCACTAACCTTCTATACTCTTATCTTTCCAGCAATCTTGACACTGAAGAGCTCTGTGGTAAGTTCTTTTTTGGGAAAGAACATAACCTATGCCTGCAGCAGCCCTGTGCGAATGAACATGCCATGTGATTATTATTTTCTGTTTAATCTTTGTAGCTCAAACAGAAAATAATTTCCAGTCAAAGAACTCCTGGGAAAATGCAGATGGCTTATAATCTTTTCAGACTCTCTCATTCACTATGTGCACTACTTTGAAAATATTTTTCCTAATCAGTACTTCACATTTTCTGAGATTCAAGATCTGTTCTGATATATAGATAGCTAGATAAATAGATGACTTGTATTTTATTCCCTTTTATGTGAGATATTTTTTCTAGTTAGTTTCTCACTTTAACATGTATGAGTGCTTTAGGAATTTTGAAAAAGATTGTCATATTAGTACCCCACTACAGGAAAATTCATTACTTTCCTCCTACTTGAGCCAGGGAGAACAGCAAGTTTGACAAGTTCTATCATCCTTTGTCAAAATAAAACTCCTGAAAAGCCTAGATTTTGACCCAATTACCCATTTCTATACCTCGTTCTGGGCTGTGAGTCATTTCCCCAACACCCTGTTTGCCTCTCCAGCTAATCTTACAGCACCTGATTTAGGAGTGCTTCTTGCAGCAGAAAACAATTTACAAAAGATTTTTGCATGTCCTCACACAAAATGTCCGAAAAAAAAATTATACTTGTCAAGACCAGCCAATTTCTAAAGGAAAGATGGTAGCTTGGAAGTTTTCCAATGGTCAGCAATGTTGAAGATCTTTAAATGCAGAAAATACTGTTGAGTACCAACTCATTTATTCACCCACAAGGTGACTCTACCCATGGCCAAGAACCCACTAAGAGACATCTCAGCCTATGGCCTATAAATATATGACAGGAGGCTCATCTGAAGTGAATTGGGCTGTGACAACTTCTGCTGCTTGAGCATCTGGCCAAAACTGTATTAACCTGACTAAGGAAGACAGGTGGTTTTGTTCCACAAGGGATTTACTGCTGTTGATACTGTACTGGGGATGTACAGGCTTGCTGGGCTGAGGGGGTGTCAGTCCAGCACTCATTCTGTTTACTGTCTGTTTAGATAAAAGCTGCTTCAGCTGCCTTTTAAATCTTTCATATGTTGCCACTAGGGTGTTTCTCATCCCTGAATCTGGTACTGAGTTTACTCCACACATGTTTAATCTTGTAATTATACAGCTCTTTCTGAGTTATCTCAGTTCTCCTCAGAAATGAAGCTAAAAAACAGGATACTAATTCACAATACATTTTCATTCTAAATCACTTTATTCAGCCTTTCAGCAATATGAGGTTGTGTCGCAGTGTTCCTGGTAGCTTAAGCTTTCAAGATTCCCCTGAGGAGCTCATGCTGATCGCTTAAAAGTATTGCTATTTATTATTTCAAAAAGTTCCTATCTAATCTTGTTCTTCCTGTCTGCCATTTTGATGTTGATTTTTGTGCTCTTCCATGTGATCTGATGTTTAAATGCCTCATCTATATCAGTCTCTAAATTTTAACATCATTTGCTTTATTTTTTTTTTCCACATTTTTTCCTTCCTGTGCCTCCCTCTATTGTATTTCATCACATCAACCATATGGGAACTCAGGTCATGATTTCCCAGGTTTGCTTCCTCCTCTTACTGTAATCCCTCTGTTGAGTTATGCCCCTGATTTTACATCAGCTCTTTCTGTTAAAATGTCCTTTACTTTGAGGACCTACACATGGACATCCTACCATTTTTTATTTCCATTATTTTCATTTAAAATAATTTTGCATGCATCATATTTATTGAAAATATAATCACAGTATCTGGCACTAGAGGCTTATCTGGGCAACTCATGGCCTCTTCATTTTTCAGAGAAACAACTGCTCTCAACTAACCCTGACTCGAACAGCCCCCACTTGATCTTATCTCCTCTAAGGGCTTCATTTTTTTATCAATATAATTAAATTCAGTACATACATATGAAAACTTCATTTCCTGCTAGTAACTGTAGGCTATTAGACTGAAAATACAGTTTACAAAGAAGATGTAGATATTTTGAAAATAATTTTCAGCTGTCAAATTGATATTTTACATTTTTTTGTCAAATTGGCAGCACATTTATTGAACAAAAATGTTTTGAAGTACCGATTTTGGTATTTTAAGTATGTCAGAAATGATTTTGCAGAGAAATAATACAAGATTTAAAAATAAAATTATCCTTTTCATTGTAGCTCCTGTTCATTTTATATTTAGATGTTTAATAATGTCATAAATGTATTCAGACTTGGTAATGCTGATATTTAATGAAATACTGATCTTTCAGATCATTAGTAGGTGATGTGGGTTTTTCTTTTCTTTTAGATTATTTTTCTGAGCACTTAGGAGAGTATGAAAATGTTCTATCTGTCTTGGAAGACTTAAATATAACCACACTGAAGGCAATGGACAAAACAAAGAAAGTAAGTAAAAACTGTGAAATTTTCTTTACATATATTTTGTTTATTTGGACAGTATTTCCGGTAGTTTTCTTATCTAAGTAAAGTAACTAATTTGTATTTAAGTTCTTTCAAATATACCTGTTTGTAGCAAAAGTCCAGTAGGAAAAGACTTGTCAAAATGGTTGTATATCAAATCTTTAAGGTTCTGTCTGCAAACTATTAGTTTGGATAGAACCAAATTTGTCTTTGTGAATGGTCTGAAGAATGTTCTTTGTATTGTTGTGCCAAGAGGGTTCTATGTCCCATGCCAAATGTGGGTAAGTAGCAGCACCAACATTTGGAAATAGACCGTATTTAAGAAAATAACGTGGTGGGTTGAGTGAGACCTCCTGACCAAGAATTCATTTCCATTTGAAGCATTTTAAACACAAGCAGTGCTCACAGAGCCTGCCAAGAGGAGGTGTTAGGGCTGTTGCCTGCCAGCGCAGCAAGGGGACCTTTACCCTGGAGGGAGGAGATGTTTCTCGGGAGGAGAAGGTCGATGTCTCCATCCACGCGTCCGGCGGCGGTGTGGCCGTGCTGCAGGACTCTCCAGGCAGCCAATCCACCTGGTGCTCCATTCATTACGGTGATCCCTGCTCCTGTGTTCAGACCACATCCCAGCTATGTGTCTGGCCAGAAGTGCGTCGATGCAGTGGGTGACTCATCCTCTTCACCTTCTGTGCAACGTGAAACAGCTGCAAAAGGGGAGGGAAAGCACAAACCAGGGAAGGAAGAGAACCCAGGTCCATCAAACTCAGCCACAGGTGCACACCAGGCTAGTCATCAAGAACAGAAATTCCAGCCAAAATTGTTCGGTGAGATCCCGTGGAGTCAAAAAATCCTGGAATTCTTTTCATTTGATCGATGGAGAGATCAATGGGCAGAAGGCTGTGCTTCTTTGGTGAAGCTTTTCTCTTTGGTATGCGGGTGTTTGCAGGAGTAATGTACTCATACATTTTACATGAACTGCCAAAGTGCAGCTTTTTTATACAGAGCTTGAGCCAGGAAGCTGAATGTCTCTCCATTCATGCTGTGCATCTTCCACTCCTAATGAAGTGAATGGGCGCTGGCTCACTGTCTTGTTGAGCTGGATATTAAAAAGCAACAGACTTGTTCATTTTAGATATGCATAATTAAAAAAAAATTAGCCATATATATAAAATACTGCTGCTAAAGGGCAGGACATGTCATAATAACTGGAAGTAAATAAAAGACAGCATTTAAAAATTACTTCAGAAGTTAATTACAAGGAGGAGTCCCAACAGACTAATGAGATTGTAAGATATATATATGCCAGTCTGACTGGAAATATGAATAAGAAAATCTGGAATATTAAGAAGTGTTTCATTTGTCTGCTGGAAGAACCCATCTAAAATATAACCCAACCACAGTTTCTTTGAATTTTATTTTCCCAACTGAAGATTCAAGCCTAACATGTTTTCATTCTTTCAGGAATACTTCAGATGACTGTTCATTCGAGATGGCAGAACTAGAGCAAGGCTAACACTGAAAAAAACACGTTTAATTCCATTTAGTAAAAACACTGTGTGAACACAGTCAAACAAAAAATGCGTCATCAAATATTCTAAAATAGAGCTTTCTGCCAAGGATATGCTCAGCCACTACAGCTTTGGATGGAAATTAAATTTTCAGTTCAAAATTTGGCTTATTCTCAACAGGAACTCAGTTCTCAGGAAACAGGTTATGTGACCAGACTACCTGATAAATCATCAGCGTGCCAATATTAAAATTTCCATCTTCAATAGTTCAAGTTTTATTGAAGTTTGTGATGTAAATTCTGGCCTACATCCATCTAAAATTAGAGCTGGAGGTGCAGCAAAAGTTAGTCAGAACACTGAGATAGCATGGAGAAATGATGTTCATCACCAGAGACACACAAGATGTGAGGCAGCTCCAGCTCGAGTTGACTCCCTGCTCAGACAAGCAGGTGCTCAGAAATGGTTGGTGTGGTTTTGAATGGCCATTGGCATGCATCCCAAGCAAGGCTTGGGTGTGCCCTCCTAGTGCAGCATAAAACTTTGTCACTGTTCTGCCACTGCAGCCACCTGAGTGGTAGGAGCTTTTATTACTATCTTCTAAGGAAATTCATATATAGAAAAAAAGCCTGGAATTGAAGACCTAAACTTTGAGACCTACCAGGACATGATGTATCTACAGTGGCTGAGTTGACTTCCAGTGGCCAGGACTAAATTTCCAAGGACTAAATTGTCCTATTAAAAACCAAAAGTAAAAGCTGCTGAGATTGAATCTGAACTCCACCCTGCAAAGCATGGGGCTGATTACAGACCCAGTCGTCAGGGTTGCCATGAGCTTTCCATCCGCTCTGACTCTGAGGATTGGAGAAAGCTCAGCACCTTGATCAGTCTCTGCTAAACTTTCCCCAAGTATGTGCCACTTCAAGTAAGCAGCTCATTCATTCTTAAATACTTAGTGGGGGAAGGAGCAACTTGATACTTTATTGATTTATCCAGCTTAGAGTCTGATAAAAAAATCACCACTCAGTCCTTCCTATAGAAAATCCCTGCTTTTCTATCAATTCAAGTTGCCTGTACTCAGTAAATACTTTGCACAAGAGACAGCTGCAAAACTGGAGCCCTAGAAAAATTCTTCAGCTCCAGTTTCCAAGGAAACCCTGGAGAAGGAAGATGTGTCAGTCTTCAATGAAAAGCATGGATTGGCATGCCTGAAAAATCTAAACCCCTAATCTAATCACAGGCTGCAGTCCTTCAGGAACAGGCTACTCCAGCATGGGTCCCCTGTGGGGTCACACGTCCTGCCAGCAAACCTGCTCCAGCATGGGCTGCTCTCCCCATGGGGCCACAGGTCCAGCCAGGAGCCTGCTCCTTTGCAGGCTTCCCACAGGATCACAGCATCTTCTGGGCACATCCACGTGCTCTGACGTGGGTCTCCTCCATAGGCTGCAGTGGGTCTCTGCTCCATTTTGTACCTCCATGGGCTGCAGGGGCACAGCTGCCTCACTATGGGCTGCAGGGGAATCTCTGCTCCAGTGCCTCGAGCACCTCCTGCCCCTGCTTTTGCACTGACCTTGGTGTCTGCAGAGTTCTTTGCCTCACATATCTCACTCCTCTCTTCTCTGACTGCAATTTGCTCCTATGCAGTAACTTTTTCCCTGTTCTTGTATCTGTTGTCCCAGAGGCGATACCAGCATCACTGATGGGCCCATCTTGGAGCTGGCACTGGCTCTGGCAAACATGGGGGAAGCTGCTGGCAGCATCTCACAGGAACCACTCCTGCAGTCCCTTCCCCCTCCCCAAACCTTGCCACACAAACTTAACGCAATATCCCACCAAGAGCAACTGGAACTTGGCTTGGCTGTGGTCTCCTGGATTTAAATCAAGATCAATCCAATTGTCCCCATCACTCCAAATGATTTCCATGTGTAGATATTTTTCACCAGCAGATTAGCAGATAACTGGTTCCTGCAAGGCAATTTCAGCATGATTTCTGTGTACTTTACTGGTCTCTGTAGTTTGAAAGAGCTGTCAGCACAGCTTTCTTGAACTGAGCTTTTCTCCAGTCTTCCAGTCCTCTGCTGTCTGAAAGGAGAAACATCAAGTCATCTGTGGGAGAAAACGTTCCAGTGTGTTAGCAAGTTCAAGAAGCTTTGAAACCAGACTCCCTTTCACCATTCTGGGGCAGATCCCTCCAGCCTAACCAAACTAAATAGCATCTGGTAAGACAGGGAGAGTAGGAACCGTTCATGCTCCATTGCTCGATGGGAAGGTGCTAAGCTAAAAATGCAGAGAAATGGATATAGCCAGGAACATCTTTCCGCAGGGAAAAGACTGGGTTGCCTTTTCGAGCAATATACTTTTAATACAAACACCTTCGAATCAGAGGATGGCAGGGGAGCTACAGTCCTTCTGTTCTGGTACTGGTCTCCTTGTGTTTTATCCTTACATAAGGAAGGAAACGTGTCTGAGGATTTTTAGAGGGATTTGTGGCATTTGATATTTGATCATTTCTCTCCTTAGGATGTAGAGTCTGCATGAGTTGCTTATACTGGAGTGGTGAGGACAGATTAATCATTGGTGTCCCTTGTTTTTCTTGCACTTGCTGAGTTGATATTTTCCAGATCAAAACCTGGATAGTTCTGTTTATTGCATTTCTTCTTCATCTTATATACAGGAAGCATTAAACACTCAGCAAAACTTCATAAATGCATTAGAAGGCTTGTTTCCGTAAGCCTTTTTTTCTGACATCTTTTATAAAGCATATTTAGTTACAATTTAATCTTTTTTATTACTTACATGAACCTAACACTTTCAGCAAGCTACATTTTTATTACATTCCTTAGCTTGAAGTCACAAATAAATATAATTAATAAACATTTTGCAGCCCACAGCACTGAAAGTAAAATCTGTCACTGAGTAATGATGTAGATATGTAAAAACAGACCATTTTTTAAAGGTGCTTGACATCTCAGTTCTATTGACTTGTGAATATTGAAAATCAGAAACTTACAGACTGAAGAATATGTCTTCCTTAAGTTATCAAGCCATAAAACTTGCTGTTTGTCAGCTGTTTGGTAAGAACAAGTTTTGCTCTATCATTTTGATTTCTGGTATTGCTGTAGTTTATTGCAGATGCAACCTGCTGCTGGTAGTGAATTATTCTGTACTCAGTAAACTAGCAAAAGCTCATTTAATCACCAAAAATGTAATTTCCATATGAAACTAAATTGACAATATAAAATTCTTCAGGGGTTTAAACAGTTACTTAAAGGTATTTTAGAAGATCTGGGATATTCAAGGGTGTCCAAGATGTCTCCACAGGCCTGACAAATAGCATGCAGAACCTCTAGGAGACCCAGGGGCAGGGTAGCAGCTGGAAATCAGGTGGGTCTTTGTAGGGCACCAGACTCCAGTTTAGATATTTGAATAGCTGTGAGGTCTCTGAAGGGCTCTTTTCCCAGAGGAACTCTCACAGAGCAAGAGCTGGTGATGCTTACCTTGATTTGACAGTGTCTTTAATCAGTTATAACACTCATTTGAAGTTCACTTTTTTCATCAGCTGAAGAGCACACCCCTCTCTTCCCGTCTCCTGCCTTGCCTTATGCCAACAGCACGAGGTCCTTTCCCAGCCAGGATGTATCCCTGTGTGTCCCACTGGCGCTGGCACTGGCACATGCACTGGCAGGGACAGTTTCAGGTGATTCTAAACCCACTGCTCCCAGGACAGTTTGTGATTCAGTGCTGGTGGAAGTCCAACGACAGCGGGCCAAGTGACGGTGCCAGGGGGGTTCGGGATGGGACACCCTTCCTGCCCCATGATGTCAGTGACAGTTGGCTTGAGCCTCACCTAACCTGACAGTCTGTCACGGAACTGGCAACGGTCTTGCCACAGAGAGTACCAGCTCTTCCCTTGCTGGAGTAAGCACTGGAATTCAGACCTTTTGCACTGGCACAATGGAGAAGTGGTGGGAATTGAGAATCACTGAGAGTAACGAAAGGTAGCACAGCTGCATCCTTGGGAGAGCAGCACTAAGTGCTGTGCACTTTCTTTCTTCCTTGCAAGTTCAGTGTCTGTGTAGCACTCAGCCTGTGAGCTGTCTCAAAAGTGACTTAAGACCACCATAGCTCTTGTAAAAGTGATCCAATCTCCATCAATTAAAAGCTTCAAGTCTGAGCTACTTAGATTATATTAGATATATTTACTAGATGATATATTTTCATTTCTAAAGGAAATAGTGCTATAAATTGAAAAAAAAAGTAAACTGAAACCATCTTTTATAGTTAACAATGCTTATAAAGATGAAACTTTGATCCAGTGAGTTAGAGCATAGCTTGACCTGATATAACTTTATATCTGAAGTGCAAATCCAATGACTACAATGCAGCAGCAATCTTTTGTGCAGGACTTTTGAACAGCCAATGGAAAACATTTTTCTTCCACAGATGAAAGCCAGAAAGTGCTTTGGCTAGGATAGTTAGAGTGCACTTTTTCAAAGTGATGACCTCTGAGTGCACTCTGCTGTCAATACAGAGGTACAGTTCTTTAGGAGACGAAGGCACTGCAGACTTCCATGGAAAGGAATGGCAGACAACACAGGAAAGGAGGGATTGGACACTGCAAATTTTCTCCTTTCCAGACTCTGTAAAAGTCTCACGTTCTTTGCTTTGGAGGGACTTTCTTCCCTTCTTTGCAGCTCCTTTATGAAAGACACCAAATGATCTGTGTGTGATAGCAGGGAACCAGACTCGGTACCCTTAAATGAGTACCATTTCTCAAAACTGGTTTAATCAAGACTAGTTTTTACCCAGTATTTACATATGCAAAACATAAACATATTAATTTTATGTATGTAAATGAAAGACAATTCTTCTTCAGTGGAGCTATGAAGTTCTTGAATAGCCTTCCAAGTCTTTTCTGGGGAAGAACCCCCTAACTGCTTTTTACATGTTGCTTGCAAAAACATAGGAAGTGGAATGTGTGGTGTGCAACAGCAAGATGCTGGATTCAGTGATCCACACAGCATGTCTAATTATCTGCTGCTACAAAATCATTCATTTTTCTGCTTCGCTCAAAAAACCCCAAAGCGAAGCAAAATCAGTGCAGCCTTATTATTACTTGAAAATTTCTTGAGTAGTCTAAAAATAGGAGCCAGTAAAGTAAAAGAGAAGATTATAGGAGCTGAGAGAGTAACACAAGGACTTGCAATTTAGTTACTGATGGTGCATTTATGGTAATTATGTAAATCACTGCACTCTTGAGGATTGATACCCATTATAAACCAGAATACCTAGACTTTTTTTAATTGCATATTTGAGTAATAGTAACAGTAGCATTTATGTAAATTATATCACAAAACAAATTAACTGGATAAAAAGCTAAATAAGTATATGTTGACGATAGTGTTCCACAACCAACATTCTGTTTGAGCAAATACGAAGTTTCCAATGGCTTGTTTTCACAAAAACTGTGTTAAATTAGCTGGCAACCATTTTTACATGGGATTAGAATTTATTAAGATTTTTCACAGAATCTGGTCTTGTTCTCTTTGAAATTGCACTTTTTATAAATGCACTTTTCACAAATGAATGTAATGAATAGCTGCTGTGCAAGATAACAGGTGTTGCTCAGTTTATCCTGAGTATTAATTTTGATGCACTGACTTTGAAGTCAGTTCATTTATTCCTTTAGGTTTATCACTAATTTTTTTTTTCATGTCAATCAAAAATCATAGAATCATGAAGGTTTAGAATCATTCAAGTGGAAAAGATCCTTCAGTTTATCAAGTCCAACCATTAGCCTCCTGACACTGCCAAATCCACCACCAAACCACGTCCCCAGGTGCCACATCTACAGGTCTTTTAAATACCTCCAGGGGTGGTGACTCAGCCACTTTCCTAGGAAGCCTGTTGCAGTCAGTAACTTGACTGCCTCTCAGCTGAAGAGAGGAATGCCACTGATGGTGCTAAGTATATCACCAGTTGCACAGGGCAGAGAGGACCCTATGAATAAACAGCTGTTCTTATCTGGGGACATTATTAAAATATGTTCGGGAATTTTTATTTTTATTTATTTTTAAGATTGTGACTATTAGTGCAAGTCAAGTCAAACTAAGATAAATTCAAAAAGCTGCAAGCAATTAATTCGGAGCAGTCATGCAAGGATATTCCAGAGATTCAAGCCTTTCCCCTTCTAGTTCCTTATCAGAGTAATGAAAACTCTTGGGAACTTCTTTGATCTTTTTTGTGGAAGTTTTATATCTACTGGGTCAGAAAGAGACAATGCTCAAATTTTTGCCAGTAGCAGAGAAGATGTGTTTAATAGTCAGAAATAAAGCTGAAACAAAACAAAACAAAAAACCTCTTAATTTAATATTCATACCTCTAAATAGAAATTACTTCATAGCAGAAAAAGAAACATTTAACTAGCCATTCTCCTGTTCATACCTATCAAAACCGCCAGCAGCTTTGATGTTTTCTATGCATCCTTACAGCCTTCTCCCTGGAGCAATGGCATTACATACTTCCCTGCTACCTGCTAACCTCAAACACAACCAAAACAGTTTCTTGTCTCTAAGCTACACAATGCACCTAATAGCAGTTAAATAGGAGTTACTTTTTATCCATGCATGAATTTTGTACATGCTATTATTGCAATAAGAGTTTATTACTCCTTCAGTAACCCCAGTGCAGGAGAGTGACAGAGTGTTCAGATGGATGCTGTTACAAATGTGTGACAATATTCTTTCTCATCAGCTGTGGCTGCCTGTTTTATTTCATTGCTTAGTAGAAATTGTCACTGTTCCAATTCTCTAGGTAGAATTTAAAGACAGAATTTATGGTAAATATAATGCTTGGATAAACTTGTAAAACTTGTGCCATACTTGAAGTTGAATCCAGTAATTTGGCACATCATGCCTTTGATCATTTTTGCAGTGAGGATGATGTAAAGGTGACATTTGTCTGAAGTCAATACACTGAGCATCTCTGGATTTGGCTTCTGGTGAAATTATTATTTTATTCTGATACTGTTTTGATTTCTTCTTACAGTCTGAAGAATTAGATCTTAGGGATTGAAATCAAAAAGGTTTGCATTCTTTTTCATTTTAGTACACTTATTCTGAAATTTTATATCCTCAATTTAAAGTTGTAATTCAGGGCATTGTCCCACTAATTTGGGATGTAAACAGACAGGGCAGAAGACATTCAACAGTAAAAGGAAATTTTAATAGATTATTCCTTACTGAGTTCTACTCAGTGATAACTATTTTTCAGTTGATTTGAGGGTATTTTCTGTAAAGATAAGCATAAATATTTTTTATGGAATTACTTTTAATATGACATATAAAATAGGAAACAGAAAATAGCTAAGTGATATATCAGTAAGAAGTGTCTCACTCCTCCATCTCAAGGAGCTGTTCTGATAAATGGAGCAGCATGGTCTCAAGTCACCCCAGGGGAGAGATTGAGGCTGGCACCAGAAACTGAGAGGATCAAGAGAGTTGCTGAACCTATGGTAACCCTGAGATGTGGACTGCCCTAGGAGATTCCCAAACCCTGCCTCCTCTGCCTTTATAAAATGATAACTTTTCTGCGCTTTTAAAGATAGCCATAAGACACTTCTAAAGACCACAGTGACCTTTTCCACAGGGAAATCACTAATTATGTGTATTTTCAGTTGCATTAAAGGAAACTCAAATCTTTGCTTCTAACAAAGGTCACAGTTGCCTCTTGATGAAAATGTGGAAAATTACCCTCATTCATTCACAACCAGTAAAACTAACAAGCAGAACAATATGTTAACACACACTTATTTAATCTGGACTGCCCAAACCGTGGTGCAGTGTAATGTATATGCTAATAAATAGTAATTTGCAACTAATGAAATTCAAGAAACAGGCCATTTTTCTAGTTTATGTACAGACACCATCCATGAGTCCCATTATTAATTGGTGGCACTATATACTCACAATACAAATGCCAGGCATGCCAGTGAAGCTGAGTCTACCATAACATACACTTAATAAATTGATACACTTTTTTTTCCTTTAATTCTGAATTATCACCTTCTTTCTTCTACAGAAATGTTGTACCAGTGCGCCTTTAGTAAAATACAAAATCAGGTACTTTTCTGGGGAAATAGAGTGGTGAAATGATACCAAAGCATGGCTGGTAGTTCCTCAGTGCTGAGAGCTGGGCTTGAGGTTTAGATTGAATTGTAATGGACAATCTTTTTTCCTCCATTACTTAAATTAGAATAACTCTGATCATTTACATATGCTGAATACCTTCTTCCATGATCTTTGAAGAACTTCAGAAGGACAGGTAGGAGTGGTTATCTTTCAGTGGGCAGGAGTTGAAGTTGCTCACATTGCTCCAAGCTCAGAAGTGCTGGACTCAGCCATTCTTTAAAGGAAGAAGTAAATAATTTGTAATTGTTTGCTCAACTGGCTACATTAAGAGAATTAAGTAATAGAATAGTTGTAAGCACTAATATTTGGGTAAAATATACATAAGGAAAGAGTCTTTGATAATTCTGGACTCCCACAGATGACATTAGCATCTTGCCTACCTTTTCCATCTTTATGAAAATACCTCTGTATACCTGATAAGGTAGCTCTAAGACATATCTAAAGATCACAAGCACCTTTTTCACAGAGAAGCTTTTAAATATAGAAGTTGTGGGACAAGAATATGAAGAAAAAAAGACTAAATCCCAGTGCAATGCACAAACCTGGAGTAGTTCTAATGACAAAAATCTTACTAACTTTCAGATGCCGGAAAGCTTTTCTGAAGGAGTCAAAAAGCAGCGAGCCTCAGACAGCAGCAAGTGTTACACAGCTAATGTTTATATGATCTCCCCATCCGTGAGGGCCCGCTTGAACAGTTTGCAAAATGAAACAATATTGATGTACATTTTAAGTAGTAATTCAGCATGCCAGTATCAGATTTACCCTGACTATGAGCAGGAAGCAATATGGAGAGATCTGCAGCATTTACCTTCTAGATGCTCAGAATTTTAAAACACTTAAAACAATTCAAAGACTTACAATAAATGGTCAGTTCTGCGATGTTTTGTTAATTTATTTTCAAGAGCACTGGCAAAAGATGGAAAAAAAATGAAAACATGCCCTGGATTTCTACTGCAGGGTTATGTTCAGCTGTCCATGCTACACAGATTCCCATATGTTGTTCTTCTAGCATGCCAGCGAATCAAAATTTTTGGAAATCTTTGTCGGGTTCACTGAAGTTTTAAATCAACTACAATGGAGAAAATTTAGAAGAAGAATAAAAAATCTTCTTTCCTATTGCATAAAAAGATTTAGTAATCATAAAAAGGTTGCCATAAACATTATTAATAGACTGGTGTGAGTCTCAGGTATTCCCTCAGGTAGACAAGCCATGAGTATTTTTAAATTGTATCGCTGAAAAATTATTTGTTGGAGAGTGATTCACACCTGATTAACCTGAAGGCAGAAAAAGTAAGAAGACCATGAAGCTTCTGGCTACATACGTAACTTCTGATGATTCATGGGTGGTTTAACACCTGAGATTTCTGTAGCAGAAGTCTTCCAATAAGAACTAACTTAATAGCATCCATTGTGAATAGATCGCTCTCATTTGAGAGCAAAATTCTTGTAAAGATATTGTCTGACAACCTTTCATTTTACATTTAAATTTCAAAACATCTTATATTTGTATTCTGATTGCAAACACATACATGGGAAATTTCTAAGAGAAGTCTAAAAATCAGAAAGGCGTTTCAGCTGTAATTCATATTGGAAAGAACATGGCAGAGCTTAAAAATACTCAAATGGGTTTTTGCCATTGAAGTGACAAGCCTTTAGAGCTTGGAGATAGCAGACTATCATCTCCCTTCAGATGTGGTGACTAAAGAAATCCTTCACTGAAGGCACCTCATAATTTATGAGATATTGTAGATGGAATTGTACCCAAAGATGTTCAAGATCAGCTAAGTGGGGAGCCAACAAATTCATTCAGGGTTTGAGATGGAAATCTGTTTTCTTTCTCTGTTCCTGATGTGAGCTCAGCACAGTCAGCAGAGGCTCTAGGAGTCTGTTCTCTCCTCTCTATTACATTTATTAAGGAGAAAACAAGAAAGAGGGTGTTTCTATTACTGTAAAGGTGACCCCCCTCACACAGCTTTACCTACGTGTTACTGCAGAACTACAGAACCACAGAATCCCAGAATGGGTTATGCTGGAACGGACCCAACAATGGGTTTTTGCAGGTCTGGGCTTGCCAGAAACGTCAAATTTGACCCCATCCATGGAAATACGATCTTTTGGGCCAGGGAGAATACAGGCATAAGAATTTAGTTCTGAAATTATTTAAACAAAAAAAGCATAAATATTTTTGGATACATATAATATATTGGAAATGTCATTATTCAAAGAACCACTACAAACTGCTAAGAACAGGTACAAACTTTTCTAGTAACCAAATAGCTAGCTCAAATAACATTTAGAGCTCAAATAGCATTTAGATGCACTTCATGAAATTGTGAAATATACAGATATATGGTTTCAAAAATAATTAAACAAAGGAACAGAAATCAGTCAAAGGGCAGCCCCTTTAAATTCAGAAGGCAACCTCTCTCACACAAACAATCCTTCAGCCAACTGCTAGTGGAGTTTTTCAGGGGCGTATCACTAACATGGGCCCTGCTCTATGGCTATTTCCATAATTACTGTCAGAGACAGGCCTAATGGGCTTGATAAACAAAGTGGATCTGAATTAAAACTTTAAATTCAATTCTGCAGCTGTCAATCTTATTTTGGCTTTTCCATACTTCAGAAGTAATGTGGTGCTGCCATCAACTGGAGTTAAGGATGTAAAAAGGGTCTTTTTGAGTATAAACTATGTTATGCCACCGTGTACTTGGGCCTCTCAGTTTGGGTGGGTTCTGTGCCTATATCTGGAAATTCAGAGGTCTTTTTGTCCAGAAACATAAAGGTTTGCATGTATAAGCATGGAAACATCCAACCTGCTTCCCTTCTGAATGAAGTCTGAACCTTCCCTCGTGTGTTTCTAACCTAGTAGGCAAAGTCTGACCTTTTGGGGTTCTTTTTCATGTAATTTTTAGGACTATCAGGAAGCTTCCAATTTGGAGCAGTTTGTGACTCGCTTTATTTTGAAGGAGACACTGAACCAGCTTCAGTCCCTCCAGAGCTCCCTGGAGTGTGCCATGGAAACCACGGAGGAGCAGACCCGGCAGGAGAGGTGAGCAAACCCCTCTTGAGTGAAAGGATGACAAGTGAGGTCACTGTGAACCTTCAAGCCTGTTTCACCCAGCAATCTGACATAGGGAATAACAGCAGAAATAAGGATACACTTTTTATTGCACACAGGAACCCACTAATAGGAGTTTTCCTGAAAATGAATGCATCTGATCCTGTGGTGGGATGTAGGAGGATCAGTCTGGTAATTGCTAGGCTCTGCTGACTTCTTTTTAAATCCATGGACAATTTAATATCAAATGAAAAAACCAGACCATTGCAATATGAAGAGCTCTGAAATTACTAATATGACTGGCTGTCTTGTTTGTCTTTTCCAGCTTTACGATTTTTTTTTCATTCCTGGTTGTGCAATGATCTCAGTGTTAAAAGGAGAAGTAGCCAGGCTTTTGCTTGTCACAGCTTCTTCCTAGAATATAGGGCCATAGTCTTGTTAATATCTAGCTCTATAAACTCTCAGTCGCCTGGGTAACCTTTATCCACCCAAGGGGTTTAGCTGAATTTAATTCAGTGAACTCAGTGATGAGGGTTTTTAGGATCAAGGATCAAAACATTTTTTAAAAGTTACTTGGCTGTATGGATTTTTTTTCCCCAGTATGCTATTGTTAAAGATGATAGGGAAAGCAAAATGCAAACTGTTGCGTTTTATGGACAAAGAAGATCTAAAGACCTTTCTGTTGGAAATGTCATTTCCTTGTTTGTTTTGCTGTTGGGTGTGAGATCTCTGAAGTGCAGGAATAATACCCTGGGGTTTTGTGCCAGCAGCTTGACTGTAGGAATCAAGCAGGTTTTGAAAGTCTGAGGGTGCACCGAGCATGCACAGTGTCTGTGTATCTGTGTTCATGCCAGTTCCTCTGCAGGGGTGCTACGAAACTCCTGTGAATGAAGAAACTGTGTGATTCCTTAGGTCACGTCAGAACCACATCATGGACAGACTCTGACCTCAAGATTTCTCTCCCTGAAAGATTTAAGGTTTATGCCAGCTTAACCCTCCCTTTTTAAAAACAAACAAACAAACAAGCTTCTTTAATGACCTAACCAAAACTAATGAATAATACTGAAAATCTGGAAAATAAGTCAGTGATCTCAATAGGTATTTCTTTTGTTTAATTCAAAAGGGAACATAGAAGCACATTTTTTAAGAACAGAGAGAGAAGATCTCTCCCACACATTTTTCCTTAAGAAATCTCCTGTGTTTCTGTGCAGAAAAGAGTCAACAAAACCAGAAGTGCTCTCAATTCAATGGCCAGGAAAACGCTCAGCTCGAAGACTTCAGAGGAACAACAGCCTGTCATCAAATAATCCTCATTCTAGCAAAGGTATGCTATCTCACATTTTAAAGATATTTAAAACACATGCATACACACATACAGGAAAATATACACATACCTTCTTCTCAAAAATTTAATTTACATTTAACTAACTCAGATACTTTACTGACAGAAGACAATTTCAATTTAATGTAGAAGGTATTAACTCAAAACTGTGAGTAAAATAAATGTGCATCTATAGATCTAAACTGAAAAAAAACCCCCATAATTGTGGGCCAAATTCTGTGTTTTGGGGCTTTGGATTGATTCAACATATTTTAGGTAACTTTTGTAGCCTGCAACTATGCATGAAAAGGTGAAGGCTATAAGTTATACACAACCATGTTCTCTGCTGTGACTCACATCCCAGTTGAGAGAAATAAATAAGAAACAGAAAGGGAAAACTCAAAACCTGAAAGAAAATAATATTTCATTTAAGATAATACCAAAAAAAATCTGAAGCAGCATTTCTGCTTTGGATAATGTGATAGTGTGCTTTGGTAAATGGAATTCTTTGGAAGCAGTGACATTAAGCATGAGGCTGCAGTGAAGGCGTCTCCAGGCTTAGTGGTGTGTTCCAGAATCAAGACATGAAAACGACTGAAACAACAAAATATGTGATGGGTCAAGCTCACTTCTTGACGAGTCATGCAGACCTCACTGCTTGCAGCCGCGTGCTGACCTCTTCCTTTAAAACCCTCTGCTGAGGACTTTTCTTCTGCCACTCACCAAATGATGCTGTTCTTTCAGTGCAATGATGCAGGATGATGTTTGGTCTCATGGGTTGCAGCTGTTCCTAACGAGGAAGGCCACACAGCTTTGTTGCTGCACTCCTAATTTAGAAGGAACCCAAACAAATGCAAGCTCTACCAAACCCACTTACTGTACTGGTGTAATTTTAAAGAGCTAACATTTTTCTCCACAGCTCTAATAGCTAACAGCTGTCTACTTTCCGACCCAAGATTTGTGTTTGTCTCGGCACTCGGTCTTCCCCCTTACCGCCTGCTGCCCACACGCACAGTAACCCTGTGGTGTGTATCTGCACTCAAGGCTCAAGCCAGCATTTCTTTAGCCTATGTACTTGTTCAGGTAAAGCCACACCCTGCCTCCTCTACAGATCACAGCTCTGGTATGTTCTCAGCATTGGGATTTCTTCATTTGGTCAAAACATATGCAAATGCCACACAAACGCTCCGCTGGAAAATGAGCGGCTTAATGAATGTGCCTAACAAGAGCACGTATTGAAAAATCTTCAGTTTCTGATAAATAATATTCCTCTTTCCATAGAGCAGTCACTTATGTACACATTTACCTTGTGGGTGACGTCAGGACCTGCTTCAATAATGCACATATTTTTCCTTGGGTATTGTCATTTTCATCTGGGAGACAATTTTCATGAGACTTTAGCAAAGCAAAATTTTCCAGAGACTTCAGAGAGACTCACAGAATCATAGAGTATCCTGGGTTGGAAGGGACCCACAAGGATCATTGGAGTCCAACTCCTGGCCCTGCACAGGACCACCCCAACAATCCCATCAAGGGCCTGAGAGTGTTGTCCAAACACTTCTTGCACTCAGGCTTGGTGCTATGACCACTTCCCTGGGGAGCCTGTTCCAGTGCCCAACCACCCTCTGGGTGAAGAACTTTTTCCTAATATCCAACCTAATTCTTCCCTGACACAGCTTGATGCCATTCCCTTGAGTCCTGTCGCTGGGCACCACAGAGTAGAGATCAGTCCTGCCCCTCTGCTTCCCCTCGTGAGGATGTTGAGGCCTGCAGTGAGGTCTCCCCTCAGTCTCCTCCAGGCTGAACAGACCAAGTGACCTCAGCTGCTCCTGGTATGGCTTCCCCTCAAGGGGCTTCACCATCTTCATAGCCCAGATGCTTGTGCCTTTCTAGAACAACATCTTCTAGCTTCACCCTCCCTGTTTGACATCAGAGCAGGTTGGATGTGGCTCTGAACAATCCGATCTAGTGGAAGGTGTCCCTGTCCACAGCAGAATTTTGGAACTGGATAATCTTTAAGGTCCCTTCCAACCCAAAACATTCTATGATCAGAGCACTATATAGGCAGGAATATAACTGCAGTAGAGATGGAGAGCTTTCTTCGTGTATCAGTGTGATTTCAAAAGCACTGACATTAATCTAGAATGTATTTTTCATTCTGTATTGGATTTCTGTAGTATCTTAAAAGGAAAGAAAATCATTCATAGAGTCAAAATCATGCTTTCCTTTAGTTTTACATAAATGAACATTGATCTAGTTGCGGCACAATCTGAGAAGCAAAATGAATTGCAGGCTAAATGTTTTTGGGTTTTCATTTGAAATACAGAAATACCCTATGTACCAGCAATTCAGTAACATTTTATAATTGTTCACCATTTATCTTTTCCAAAGGTTGGACTGAGGACGACAGCCAATGGATGATCCAGATAAACAGACTCCAGAAGCTAATTGATAGACTGGAAAGGAAGGTGTGGGTTTTTTCACCTGTTTGTTCTCTCGCTTTCAGTAAAGCAATCCTTAAAACACAAATGTTTTCAGTGCCCTAGTTGCAGTATTTCCAATCAATGAGTGAAACTTCAACATCACCTAAGAGAGCTAACGCATTAAATGCCTACATTTTTCTTCCACCTTCCTCCTATTTCTTGAGAGGCTGACATGGTTTTTCTATGCTCCACTTTTCCCCCCCAGCACCACAGATTCAACTTTCCATAAAGATCTGAAAAATTGTATTATTCTGTGACTGGAGGATATTACTGTATTTAGTTATGATTGTTTTGGGGAACATGTTACAAGGTTCTCTTTTTAGGATCTGATATTTTTCTCTTCCTCTCCAAACTTTCCCATGAAAGCTTGACAGAAAGTTTTGTTTCCTCCTTTCCCATCAGAGTACTCATTTATAAAGACTAAAACACTTTCCTTGTCAGTACAGTTCAAACAAAATCTGATGCAAATCTTGCCTGGGAGCTGGCTGCACAAGCCCCCAGAGCTCAGAAACCACCTGTGGTTCTCATACCAAAGCAGAGCCCTCCAGGAGTCTGACAAATGACCCATCTGATCCAACAATGCCAGGGCTTCCCAGGGCTTGTAAAATCCTGAGCCACATCTGTCTGTACTGAAAATATCTATTCTTTTTAATT
Source organism: Atrichornis clamosus (assembly GCA_013400975.1). NCBI lineage: Eukaryota > Metazoa > Chordata > Aves > Passeriformes > Menuridae > Atrichornis > Atrichornis clamosus. Next base: position 44,287 of record WBMZ01004182.1, read on the forward strand.
ATTATTCAGATTTGATTGCTACCCTGGTGTTCAAAAGTTGTTTTATAATCTGTGTATGATGATTTCTTTTTTTTTGGAGAAGAAAGGACAGCAGAGGAAAAAAGTAAGGTTGTAAATTCTTGAGTTGTTCTCTACATTAAGCTTCCCTATGGAAGGACTGACAGGCAATTTCAGATAGGCATTAGGGGAGTGGCTGAATTCAATGGATTTTGGGCCCCAGGACGCTTCTTCCTCCTGGTCCACCAGAGGTGAAGTTTCAGGCTGAAGTGCTCTCAGACCCAGGAGTAGCTCCTGTCCCAGTGCAGCTGGTGCTGCTCCTCCCCGCAGGTCAGTGCTCACCAGCAGTGAGATTGAGCCCATACTCCAATGACATTGGCTCAGGTCTCTTCACCAGCACCCACACCCAGGCAGCACTCGCAGGGACACCAAACAGCCTGATCCTGTTCTTTCTTTCCCGCTAATTGGGATGCTCCCCCATGAACATTACCATGGGCGTTAAGCCTGTCTAGTATTTGTGACTGGACCCGTATCCCTTACCTGGGCACTGGCTCAGACCTTGGATCCTGGCAGACAAATGTCTCCTCTTACTCAATCACTAGTCCAACTTGAGTTCAGTATCAAATTACACACACAGAAAATAGTTAAGTAAGGGATTTAACAAAAAACCCAATAAATGGTGGTGACTTGGCACAGGGCTCAGCGAGAGAACCATACTGACCTTTCTCTGCCATTGCTCCCTCCTAAATGGAAAAACTGCCCCTAATTACTTTTCCTCGTGGGTCCTAGTTTGGGAACAAAGTTTGGTATTTCTGTTATCTCAGTCTTATTACTGATTAGCTGCATATGGTCACCCCCAGCACTGCTGGCCTTGCCAGACTTTGTGCTCCAAAAGGAGCCCAGCATTCCCTTTGGTTATCCCTGCAGTCTGACAGTGTCTCGCATCACTTCTCCTTAACCAGCTGTGAAATTCGGCCATTCCTTGCGGCACTGTCCGTGCCACTTCTCACTCTGTCCCTTGTCATGCTCAGCAGCTCCTCAGGGTCTGCTCAGTCCATTAAGCCTCTGGCCAGGACATACCCATGAGCCTCTATCCAACTGCTTATTCCCAGAGGTAATTTCTGTATGAGAAAGGCAATTAAACACCAGTTGCCACATTGATGACATTTTAGTAGCAACTGGATTTTTTCTGAATAGCTATAAATTGGATTTTGAAATGTCAAAGTCCACCATGAAAGGCAAGTCTGGCTTTACTCCCTGCTCTGCTTGGGAAACATCCGCTCACTGCCCTGCCACAGTTGCCCCCTGACATGGACTGATGCCAAAAGAAAACATTTAAAAGAATGTTACTTAAAAAAGAAATAAAGCTGGCATACAGCAATAATGCAATGCAAATGTTGCAGAAAGCAGCCAAACATTTTGTGGTAAACAAACTTACAACAAGGATGTTATAAAAAGATCAAATCTGCTACAGACAAGTGACAGACAACCTCAGTCTGTAAAGAAGCTCAGTGCCAGAGGGAAACAGTGGCAGGGCATTGAGCTCCCATAATTTCTTCCTTGTTGGTATAAAACTTGATTAATAAAACACAGCAATTAGATAAGTCTCATTTTCCAAGTAGGCAGCTTATCTGTATCCACCTTTGCCTAACTTTGCATCTCACAGCCATGTCTGACTGTGAGAGGTGTTAAATAGCAGCTGTCTTTCAGCAGCTACTAAAAGCCTCCCTGTCTGACTTTGCCCTGACACAGATTAGAAGGGATTGCACAGTAACACTAAAAGGCAATTTCAGAAGCCACCACTTCTCAGGTGAGGTGAGGTAGGACTGCAGAGGCATTTTAAAGGCCCGGCTCTGGGCTGCATCCGATTTTATTTCCAGGTTGTGTGGCAGTGGGCTGGCAGGACCTCTGATCTGCACACTGGGCTACTTGCCTTAGGCTCAAACGTCGAGACACCCAATGCGTGAGCCCTCTTTGCACACAGGTGGCGACTGAGTGCCAGTGCTCACATGCTCCCAGGTCACACAGGCTGTCGGTGCAGACTTACCCCGTGTGTGCAGACATGCTCTGTCTAATGGCATAACATTACTGAAGAACTGCTGCAGATTATTTTTAACTCCTTGAGGAGGCTAGCAAGCTATGAATCAATGGTTCCTACCGGAAAACTCCCTGGTGAAGGGTTCATTTAGTGTTGTCTAAGTCTTCTGCTCAGAGTGTTCTGTCAAAGGTGAATCTGACCATGAATCAGTCTTGTAACTTGTCTATTTTTACTTGAGTTCTAAATTTACATATACTGGAAAATAATTCTTTTCTTGCTACCTTTAGAGAAAGTTTGCAGTACAACTTGTCATTCCTTTCCTCTCTTTTTCCATATGTTTCCCTAGAAAAAAATGGCACTGAAAGTATAGAACTACAGGAATAGGTCTTTTTCCCACGGATTTTTTATCTGAAGTGTCTGCACTGACAATAAAGCTGTCTTTCCCTTCACACACACATTTTGTGCCTTTCTATCCACATTCTGCAGGAGATGTACAACTACACAGCAGTTTCTGAGTACTTCACTCCTGCCTTGCTCTGCCACCTGCTGCTGGTGGAGGTCCTCTGTTCATTTGAATTCTGCCCGCACATCCCTTGTTGGCTTTTCAGCAAGTACAGCATCTGTGCTGGCAGAACGCCTGCTACCTGAGGTTAATCAATCTTCACCCAGGATGGAAGAGGAAGAAAATTTTTCTCTTTGCTGCACAAGTACTATGTTCAGTAAGAAGCAAAGCACCACTAAAAAAGAGTGTGTTCTGCTCCAGCTTCTTATTGCAAATCAATCTGCTTTTTCTTTCAGGCATATGGATATTTTTCAGAGTATCATAATGGCACTGGGTTAGAAGGTACTGCATGTGCCTGGCAAGTAAAGGATGATTTTGTGTGCACTACTGGTTGGTGTCTGTGTGAATCACCGATTCCTGAAGGGCACATCCAGTTTGTGTGCCAGGAGTACTCACAGACACATCTGTCTGCTGCTGCCCAGCCCATCCTCACAGCAAGAGCAGCAGTTCCGAAACCTGGCTTGGGCCATTCTGCACATCTCTTTCAATGCTAGAAAACAGCCCCTTGCAACCATAAGCCCCCTGAAGGGAAGTTTCCTCTGTGTAAAGTTTTTTGATTGCACAGTAGTAGCTGATAGTTCATTTCAAATTACCATTCTTGCTCATCTCCACAGTCCATTGACAATTTGAGAGGGGTGTGTCTTTTCTCAATTAAGTCCAACACACACTTGTGAACAAGCAATTAGTTAAAATGAAAAATCACCTGCTGAGCACTATAAATAAAACTTTACAAGACAGTTTGGCCTGGAATTAACCACTGAAGCATGCAAGATTTTGTAAACAACACTTGTGTTTGACTTAGAGCTAATAAAGAAAGGATTTAGCTATAACTTCTTGAGATAAAACAGAATCTAGCTATGGGAATAGTTTGTTAAAAATGTAAGAGCAGAATATGGCTGTAGTATTGACTCTTATTTTTCTTTTCAACTGCCTCAAAGGACCTAAAGCTTGAAGTACTTGAAGAGGAAGTTTTGGAAGAAAATGCAAGATCTGTAAGTACTTTTCAAGATAACAATTTTGACATTTGATTTTGATATTGAGACAACCAGATATTGAGACAACAATGTCACCTGGTCTCTTTCATTAAAAAATAATTTTTAAAATCTTTATCCTCACTTTTTTCAGTTATAAGAATCAATTTTGGTTAGCAGAATACACTGTGTAAGAGGCAACAGAACAAAACTTAGGATATGTGGGCAAAACTCTTATATTAATTTTTGCATTGTTTCCAGAGGATAGAGTGAGCCAAATCCTTAACTCACACCAGGAGAAAAATGTGTCACTAATAAGATTTACCAAATTTGGCAGCAGTGTTCATGGGGTGGCAGATTCTGTGCTCCAAATGTTGCATGCATGCTTTAAATCATAGTTGTACAGCCTTCCTCCCTCCCAAAACTGCTATAGGAAACCTTATCAGGAAAAATGGAAGAGTATCAATTACTGAGCAGTAATCAATATTACAGCCTAAAAAACCAAAGTTATGACCAGAAATAAACTTACTGTTAAACAAATTTATGTCCCAATATTGATACACTAGGATTCCTAAATTCAGGGCTTTGAACATAACAAAATGCAAATCAAATACACATGAAAAAAGATCAAAATATTAAACACATTAAATTGAATCATTGTTTCATCACAGGAGTAGCATTAGATTTTTTTTTAAATGAGATTATAAAGTATTGCTAGAGAAACTGCTTGTAATCCATGATATAACAGAAACAAGTCAAAAATCTGTACAAGAAATTAAGTTGTATTAATGAAGAAGCACATAGTGTTTCTTTAAATATTCCATTAGTAAAGTTGACAAGCTTCAATAGATGAATCAATATATAAACTATTTGAAAGAGGTAAATGATAATTAAATTAATTTGGGATAAATACATCTTCTGTACTGCTGAGTGTTTCCATAGTCCTGCTTATAAAGATTGACCATTTTCCTGCAGAATTGTGGAGGGAAAACCCCCTCTGTTCATCTCTTAACATGGCTGCCTTAGGCATCTCGCTCAGGTGTGAGTCAGGGCTTGAAAAGGTAAAAGACTATGAAAGCACCTCAGTGACAGCAACAATCCAGTGCAGATTGTGGGGATATGCTCTTACCCCAAACCTCACACCTGCTGGCAGGCAAGTTTCATCCAAGGAAACACACTGGTTCTATTACTGAACATTTCAAAAATCAACTTTGCCCTCTTCTGAAATGACTCATCCAGGGTTAGGACAGCTCTCTTTCTCTGAAGTGGACACTCATTTTGAGTGTTTCCATTCTGTGCCTAGACATAAAAGCCATGCTTGAACATTTCTATTTCTTCACTCCAGAGCAATAAAACCGGGACTGCAAACTTCAAAGGAACTTTTGTGTGTTTTCTTTGATGATTGTGCTTTGTATTGTTTCATGATAGACTTTTCTGAGTTTAAAGTACAAGGAATTCAGAGGAAGCTATGTCAGTAATATTGTAATGGTTTTGTATCAGCACATAATGATCGTTCAACATCAAATGTCTGTGATAGAAGAAAAAGTGGAGGAATTCCGTCCTGCTCTGAAGCAATATGTGGAATCTGCTTCTACTCAAGGTGGCTGCTTGCAGTAAGTACAGTGTTACTGGCCTTGGGCTGAAGGAAGGAATGTAGTCTTGTCTCTTGAAAAACTTGGATTCTTTATGAAGAGAGCACTTATAACACCTTTCTTGGCGGGTTATGCATCTGTGTAAGACAGAGCGTTTCAAAGACAACTAGAACAAGAAAGAGATGTCAAAATGTGCAGATTTTAAGGACTATCACAAAGTGACAATACAGGCTATCTCAAAGATGCTAAACAATCTTTTCAGGCTTGTTAGCTCTGCAGGTCATCAGTTCATGACTTCTGGAAGCTCCTATGCTGAGACTCTCTATTGGAAAAGTCATTTGCCATCCTTCATTTGTGCTCACCTGGCAAGGCAGAACCTTAGCAACTTGTTTGCAATAAAGAATTGGAGAAATTAAAAAGCAGAATTTCCAATGAAATTGTGTTTCTGCTTTGGTCCATTTAGAATTAAATAAAACATTAGAACTACATTAAGAATAAATTTTGGTGATTTACCACTGTACCTAATTTCTGGATTTAATATAGTGGAGAGAGCTACTACCATACATACTACAGACCATTATGAAAAAGATATTCTTGTAACGGATACACAATACAGGATCTTCCTATATATTCTCAAAGGCTTCAAAGACTGCCTATCACATCCCTAATTGATGAGCCTTATTGCCATGAGATCATCACACTTAGGAGTTTATCAGGAGTATTCACACAGACCAGAAAAAGTAAGTTAAGCTGGAAGAAGAGTGACCTTTCTGCAGTGGTTCACTTGTAAAGGCAGACTGATGAGGAAAATAAAATTCTCTTGTTGGCCAAGAGCTAGAAAAAAAACCCCAAAGAGAAGCACACCCCCCTTCCCCCCACGGTTCCCTCCCAGAAATGAAAATCCAGCAAATCACTGTATTGACTGCAGACTTGTCAGGGAAAAGAATTTACATGACTTCAGAGAGCAACTTCACAAATGATGGCAGAAAGTTCCTTTCTTTCCCAAGTTTACAGGCATTTGCTAAGTCTGTAATGCCACCTAACGGATGGGTTTTGCTGTAGCTGTAATTGACAGTGACTTGCTTTTTCCAACAGCTTTTGATTTTTTTTCTCTACCACGTACTTTCACATACAGCAGAAGAAAACCAATAAATCAAAAAACATTGCTTATTACATTATGAAGTAAAATCTGAGTCCAGTTTTCAAGCACATCATTAGTGAGATCATCAGTCTCACTCTTGGACACTCAGGGAAATCTGTATATATACTTTCTGTGCTTTTTATTTTAACACAAATTTGAGTACCCAAATGCCTAAGTACCCTACATGCTATAAAGCTTCTATGCTCAGGATAATAAGCAGGATGATTCTGTGTAGAGGATCAACAGATATTCTGTAGGTCACTTTTCACCCATGATAAACTGTTACTTGAATAGCATAAGAACAAGTAACCAGTACCCTAAATATTATTTTTAAAGTGTATCTGCAGCAGATCACCCTATCTGGCTTTATATTCCATTATATATATATGGAGTACCTTTTGCTTTCACAGTACCTAAATTCTATGACACTTTGATGCACCCCTCATACAAAAAGATAACTTCTACTTACTAGCACGTCTTCCCTGAACCACAGCTGTTTGATTACTTTTCTGTGTTATGAGTTAGCATTTTTCAGGTAAGTGACACTACTGGAGCAGTATGAAAAATGAGTTTCATCTTAAGTGTTGTAATATAAAATATAAAATATAAATAAAAATAAATATACTACAAGGATTTCTTTTAAAAAGCTCATATAATTTGCAGTATATGATCACTCAACTTGTTAGATTTGTTACTTGGGTTGTTTTTTCGTTTAGTTTTGTTGTTTTATTTTGTGAAGGTTTTTTTTCCAAAATCACTGCATTTGGTCCTACTCATAAGCAGTTTGGAGTAAGATGTGTATATCCAATGACTTTGTTATGTTTCATTAAATTAGTTCTATTGTACAATTCTTAGTGTTTCCATACAGAAGCTTCCAAGTAATTTCCACTTCATTGTTTATGAGTTCTGGGAAAACAGCAATACCTGGAATAGGTAAGTGTCAGGCGTTTGGTGGCTTTTTTTTTTTTTTTTGTAATACATAAAGTTTTGAAGGTTAGAAATCAATTGTGTAAAAAAGACTGAGTAAAAATTACTTTTAATACTGCTAACTGACCTCTTGCTAAATATATGACAATACTTCAGAACAATACTTCAATTGCTAAAGAATTAAATATACTGAAACATAAATAAAAATGTCAGAAAGGCAAAGCTGATTCTGAACAGAAAAAGTATGAGAGTACATAAAGATATAGCATTGGATAGACGTTAGCTCATCAGAGACAAAAGAACAGCAATATTACCAGAGTTTAATGGTAAAGAAGGAAGAAAAAAAAGACCCAATTATTGAGAGAGAAGGTGTGTCATCCTGCAACACACTTCAGCATGCAAGCAGTTATGGGAAGCTCTCCCAAAACTTGCCAGTCCACATCATAGAAACACATCTGAGACACTCCCAGAGTGCCTCTTCTGGGCCCAAAATAGAAGTTAAAGTGATTTAAAGTCCTACCAGCTGAATTCTAGCCTCTGGCAGGCAAATGACTAAGAAACTGAGTAGAGACAAAAAGATTGTCCTTAGCTACATTTAGTTAAAAAACCCTCAAACAAACCAACCCTATGATCCTAAATCTGTAGACAGAAACCATTCCTAGGGAGATGCAGAAGTCCCTTGAAGCTTAGTTGCTTTCCTTTCGAACAAAGCCTCAGTTTCACAGGGTTTCCTATCACAAAGACTCAAGAACACTGGTAGCACACGTCAGCACTGCACTGGGTCACAGCCAAGAGATGAGCACCAGAGTGACAGCGAGCTGCACAGAAGAAAACCTGTGTTTAATACAATGTGCAAGCACTTCATGGCTTATCTGGTCTCCTCTCCCACTAGCACCACAAGTTTTGAACCGCAGAATCTCTGTTACAGCATCAGTTGTAAAATTTCTAATGCTCATTAAAAAAAAATGAGCCCCTTTAAAAAACTTGTTATATTTTGGTTTTTTTACAATTATTTAGCCACCTTCAAATGAATTACAGCAAGGCATTCCAAAGAAGTAATGTGGATTTCTTGGAAACTCCAGAGCTCATCACAACAATGCTAGTCCCTGGTAAATATCAACTTCTCACATTATTTTGTTTGTTCCATGTGAAAGGTTCTGCTGTATTAGTGTGTTCCATATGCGAGACCATTGCACAATATCACCCTTAGTCAGATCTTCTTTGGTAAAGTACAGAGGAGAAAAGGACTCCAGATGTTTTTATTTTAACTACAGAAATACAAAATGCATCAGCAAGGAGAAGATCCACAATGCTTTATTTTATATAGTGTGAAGTTACACTAGCATACACTATTTAAGAAAATATCTGGAATAAACAATACTATTTGTGAATGGTAAAATAGAACCTGTTTAAGATTTTCAAGGTAAAAAATGTTTTCTGATTAAGACTTCAACTTAATCCTACTTACATTGACTAAAGGGAGCCTTAATTACTAATAATAAGTATTTACTAACCAATTTATCATACACACTTCCTGCTATGTTAAAAAAAGCAAGGTGTTAAAGATTCCAAATTATTATTCCTAATACAAACCAATGAGCATGTAACATCTTCCTTCTCCTAGAAGTGAGAGTTAAAAGTATCAGTGCAGGATGAAGCAAACCATCAGTTCCATATTTACATTAGGAGGACAGCATGTTTTTTATTTTAGGGAACACAAATCTTTTACAATGAAAGCCTAATTTCCCCTGAGTACAGACTAAATTTGAAAAATACAACTTAGTAGAAAAAAAAAGTATAGTCCTGTACCTGGGGTTTCTCCTTAAAATAAACTAGTCAAGACATCTTCAGACCTCATGAGCCTGATCTGGACACAGAATTTTATGTCAGGGATTCCTGCAGAATCAGGAGATTGGGCTTAATGAACCAAGAATCTCTGTAAATCTTGTATCTTACTGGGAAATTGCTGGATTTAAGATGAACTTGACTGTAGGAAACAATGAAGCCTTTTCCCAAAATTCTTTCTGTTCAAGAGACTGCATATGATCCAGCAGCGTTCCAGGGTAGTTTACTCCCAGGTGAAGTACAATTAACATACAAGAAAATGTAAACATAATTTTTAAATGCCAAATATGGAAGTATCTGAAATTGGATTCCAAATAGTCATTAAAGCATTCACTCTGCCTGCTAAGAAGAATTTTAGTCTGCAGCACTCCATCCTGGCAGACAGTTGCCATAGAAACAGTATTTCTCACTGTGCACTTCTTGCTGGGGGTGGGGGGGAATAATGGAAATTAATACATTCACAGTTCTTTGTACGATTTTATACATTGCCTGTGATTTAGAAATCTCTGCAGTGATTTGAACTTTTGTTTCATGGAAAGTACTTCCCACAACTGATCTATATAAATCATATTTGTGTTAGAAAGACAGAAAATGTTCTTGAAGTAAAAAATGACGGCTGCAATCCTACCAGTATACTTTACAAAAGAATTTTAGACACCATAAAGTGATACCACTATAAAATCAGGAGAACAAATCCCAAACCTGTCTGCAAATAGAACATAGTCTCTATTCTAAAAACAAATTTACCCTAGCTCAGAACCTTCCAAACTTTTTTTACACATTTGGGTAACTAAGAACTGGATCAATTGCAAATTGTAATCTGACTCTGATCCAGTCTCTTTACCAATTAATTAAATTTAGTAAGGATACACTTCTGTGGCCAAGAATGATTCAGGAAGACAAGTTTTCAAGACTCTTTCATACTGTGTTATCCTAAAGAAAAATTCATTTACCATCAGTTAATAGGAACTACAACCTATCATAAGGACCACTCGTACACCTGTTAACTGACCCAGTTGCTTCAGCCAATCTACCAGAGTGGCATGAATCACTCAGTTCATCTTCAGTGAATGTCTAATTTTTATACAATATCTGGACTTGAGGACACTAGAGAGCCTGCTTATGAAGAAAACATAAGCTAGGGGAAAATTGTTGAACACTTATAACACTATAATCCATGAAATAAATAGTTAAATTGGCATTCTTTTTTGCCAAAATTCATTAATCCAATGATGTTTCAGAAGCTTTCATAGCCCAAATTCAAGTAGGATTCTTAAATATCTTCTCATCATTTTTCAATAATTTTCACTAAAATGGCATTAATGGAAGAATTTATGGATACATACACAAGAAATAACTTCTGTTAATGAATTTAATCTCCAAACTGTGTAGAGCAAACCCTACTGAGCCTAGAACACCCCTCTGCTAAGGGCACTTGGCAACTCAGATGCAGTTGCAATTCCTTTCCTTCCTTTCCATCTTTCTCCACAAAGCTTGTGGTTCCTCTCTGCATAAGGTGCAATTTCAAAAGGCCAAAGGGTAGAGATTGTGGGGAAGAAATACAAATTTGTTGCAGCCCAGTACTGTCTATAATCTGGTGATTACAGAACTTTTTATAGGAATGACATTTTACAAGTTCATCAATTCTCTTACTTTGAGGACAAAACACTATTAATTCTTGGAGTTGTTTGAAAAACACACCAGATTTGAATACCATCATCAGGAAAGTCATTAAAGGTAACACAACCACCCAGGGAGCAGTGCTCAGCTTAAATACTGACACACACAGCAGCACAGGAGTGAGGATTTATGTGGTTTACTCTCTGGGATCTGGGTGCTTAATTCTGTGCAACCTATGACACATTAATGCTTCTTTGGAAGCATTACCAAAAGGAGATATAATTCTGGTGCTAAAGCCACTTGCCCACCAGTTATACTCAGCTCTGACAGTATTCTGAGCATTCTTTCTCATTGGAATATCTGCATATATAAATTAATACTTTATATACATTATAGCTGTTTCTTCAGGATTTTTACTGGAGGTCGAAAAAGAAATACTAGTATGTTAACAAATAAATTCTGCTCTCTTTCAGCATCGTGGTGGGTCCTCAATAACAAATAGAAGCTGTGGTTCCAAGTAATGCTAATGTTGCATTGTTTTTCATTACATTATGTTTAATATTCATATTGCAGTGTACAGGTGAATTTATGATGTGATAATGTTTGTTATTATGATCTCTTCCACTTTATCCATTCTAGAGTCTGGAAAATTGCATATTTATTATGTTCTCTTCTTGTGACTCCTTCAGTGAAATGATGCATTCTAAAAACTGAAATAAGACAACTATGAATAAACTATTTATTTTGTATAATCAGTCCGAACTGTCACAGAAAAGTACGTCTTGATTTGTATGACTAAGTATTTGTGAATAGTTTTAGTTTTGCATTAATAAACAACCATTACTTAATGCTGTTGTGGTCTCCTCTTACAGAAGAGAGAAGTATGAACACAAACACATCTTCATACCTGTCTGCAAAGAGGCTGTAAGTCATTAATTAAGAGAATAAACGTAGGGACAACTCTGTGTGCTAATACAGAACTTCCCTCGTACAGGGTATTTTCTGCTCACAAGGCAGTACTATCTTCTTTTAATAGACTCTAGCCTCAGCCCTCTCAAAAGGAAACACATACCTGCCTTTCTGTTGTCACTTTAGATCCCCAGATTTAACATTTTACAACCGATTTGCTTTGAACTCTATGTCCTGACCACTCAGAAGATATTTTCTTTAGATCTCTGGCAGCTCACTGCAGTCATTAGAGAAACTGCTGTTAGAGCATAAATAGTCATAAACCTTGAGGTTGTTTGGAGGTTCGAGCAGGGGAGCAGGGCTGCTGTCTACCCTTGACCGATGGACAGCACTATCTCCATGAGGGAGATTGCCCTCACCGAGTGTGCAGCTTCAGGAGGGACACACATGGAGCACTGAGGGAGGAAGGGACACCCACCTAACCAGCCAGAGCAGCTCCGTCAACCCTGGTCATCAGCGGGGTGACAGATGTTGCAGCCAGGTTGCCCTCACATCCAGGGACCTGGGGATCCTGGTGGACAGAAAGTTGAATATGAGTCAGCAGTGCCCTGGCAGCCAGGAGGTCCAACCATGTCCTGGGGTGCATCTGGCACAGCATCGGCAGCCGGGCAAGGGAGGGGATTGTCCTGCTCTGCTCTGCACTGGGGTGGCCTCACCTCGAGTGCTGGGGACAGCTTTGGGCACAATAATATAAAAAAGACATTAGAGAGTGTCCAAAGGAGGGCCACGAGGATGGTGAAGGGCCTTGAGGGGAATCTGAATGAAGAACTGCTGAGGTCAGTTGGTCTGTTCAGCCCAGAGGAGACTGAGGGGAGACCTCACTGGAGTCCTCAACATCTTCATGAGGGGAAGAGAAGGGGCAGACACTGAGCTCTTCTCTGTGGTGCCCAGTGACAGGACCCAAGGGCATGGCATCAAGCTGTGTCAGGGGAGACTGAGGTTAGATATTAGGAAAAAGTTCTTCACCCAGATAGTGGCTGGGCACTGGAAGAGGCTCCTCAAGGAAGTGGTCACAGCACCAAGCCTGACAGAGTTCAGGAAGCATTTGGACAATGCTCTCAGGCACATGGTGTGACTCTTGGGGATGGTGCTATGTGGGGCTAGGAGTTGGACTTGATCCTTGTGGGTCCCTTCCACCTTGGGATATTCTGTGATTCTCTAAGATCTGAAAATAGAAATACCTGATTCCCTAACAAGTCATAGCGTTGTCCCCTGCATCTGAGAAGTGTGTCCTCCAGCCCACAAATGCAAGGCAAGGCAACCACTGTAACCTCACAGCTCCACAGCAGGTTGACATGCTGTGTGACCACTCTCTCCATTCATTTAGCAGTCTAAGGCTACAAACAGTACCCAAAAAGTAACTTCAAAGTCATGGTCAATAAAATACCTTATTTTTATTTCATCTCCACAAAAAAAATTACTGTATGTAACTGCAAGTGAGGAACTTAGACTACAAACAAGCAGGCTCCACTGCAGTAAGGTCCTGGATTCCAGAAATTGTGAAGATGACTGAGCTCAAGATTAAGAAAGGCATCACATTTAGGTACCTGCATGTGACCAAGGCAGCTCGGCTCTTTTTGTATCAGTGGAGTTCTGAGGCAAATTAGTTGCCTGAACAAAGGCATCTAGAACACATGAGATACTGTAGAGTACCCCAACTGGTCTCCAACTCCCAGCTAAGGACATGAGTTACCTATAGCTTGTCATTTATGCCAGGCCCATGCAGCAAATGGACTGTAATTCCAAATGAATCTCAGATGACACCAAAAGCCTACCTTTAAGAAACTGGATCAAACCCCTTGCCAATAAAGTTCAAGAAGCCTTGGTTCTCCATACAAATGTGGATGTCAGAAAGGGATACCTGCACATCTAAATTTAGGTGCCCATGTTACAGACAAATTTCACCTTCGTGTCTTCTCACAGTAACTCAGCAAAAGTGAATGCTTTTAATACCGAAGTCCAAAGCCCTCCCATATTGACACAATCCAGCTACCAATCTGTCTGTTTTTAATAAGGTACCCAATTCACCCTCATAAATGACATCAGTGTAAGTTTAAACATTTCTTGTCTTTATCAAGGTAAAACTACTCATACTCCTGAATAAGTGGCTGCTGTTTTTCCTATGCCAAGATATCAGTCTAGTGTATAGCATGGGGGTTTTTGTCACTACTGACCTGGTAACAAAGGAAATACAGTGACATGTGACACAGATTCAGGGTAAATCCTTAAATGAGAAATTACACACTACACTGAAGTTTGTGCCATTTTTCCTTTTCACTGGAAAAAGAAGAGTATTAAAATTATTCTTAAAATAACCTGCTTTTGAACTTCATGTCAATTAAGTGCTGGAGGGGTAAAAAAAGTTCTAGTAGGTCATATGTCCTTCTAACAGTTACTCTTCTTTGTACATTTACCAGTAAACACTTTGATGAATCATACACAAGAAGTTTGAGAAGTTTCACTTAACAGTTTTGAGAGCAAGACACTGAAATTGCCTTCAACACATACTGGGAAAAAAGATCCACAGGATCCACTCTAAGAAACTCCCAGTGATCAAAAACTAACCAACAAAAAGATTTGCATCATCCCAGGAAAGTAATCTAGAGCCTATCAAATGCAACTTGAAAGGTTTCTGCACTACTGCAATTGCCATTCAACACAATCTCACTTAGTTTTCATTATCATTTGTGACAGAGGATAAAAAATCGCTTTTACTACCCAAATGATGTTACTGGAGGTATGAATACACATTTTGAAGTTAATTATATTCATACAAAATGCTTATTATTGATGCCTGTCAACTGAAGGATGCTTTCAGGAAATACTCCAACTACGGCTTTCCACTGCACTGTTGGATACCATACTAATTTAAGGGAAAAAGTGAGAGAATTAACTATGCATTGGTAGACCCATTTACCCATATAAGACATATGATTAATACCTGTCTTGTTCCTCAGTTTTGCCTATTATTCTCACTTGTCCAAGTCAAGAACACTGGACAAGTATTTACAAAGAACTTTAAGGAATGCAATGCATAGGCAGGTCTCCTGTTCTGATCCATGATGAGAGAAGATTTCTCATTTTAGGGAAACCGTTAGTAGCAAGAGACTTCATACCTTGAAAGAAGGTATGTGTATCCACAAAATATTAAGGAGTATCTTGTATCAAGATGAAGATTTCAAATCAAAAGGAAAGCTAGTCAAGTTTTGTCAAAAAAAACCCCCAAAACTAGAGGAATACATACCCTAAGACATCTGAAATTTGATACAGCCAGTATTTCTTGTTCCATCATTACTTCTGAGGAAGGGAGTTGGGAGCAAGCAAAAAGTCCCAGTCAAGTATTGTTTTAGAATTTATGGTCAAGCATAATATATGGCTACATAACACAAACAATTCAATGACAAAATTCTGCCACACCAATATGTAAAATTATTTATTTTCACTTTAATCATATTACCATTTCATGCATTACAAATTAAAGGTTTGTCTCTAAAAGCCTTCAGGCAATTACAGGAAGAAACAGGCATTTTCACAGGTTTCACAGGGTCCTACTTCCATCTGCAGGCACCCAAGTACCTTCAAAAATCTTGAAGACCTGCATCACATGTGGCTCCCTCATTGATGGATTTCTGATCCTCCAAAGAACATGTCACTTCTTGCATATGTCAATAAAAGGTTTGTTCTTTACCTGTAAGAAAACCAACCCTCACATTACTTCAGTTGTAACAGGTCACTTAAAGGTCTGCTTGTAACTCTTTTCTACTCCATGTACATTTCACAATTTGGTATTTTTTTTATTATGGCAAACAGTTCTATTTTCACTAATCATAGAGACTTAAACTAGAATTTTCCTAGAAGACTCTGTCAACACAGTAAGATCTCTTCAAATGCTGAGCTATGTATAGGTAGCCCTGATCCCCACATCTCAAAAAAACACTGGTGTCGTTCAAGACAATTGCAGTCCACGGTCCACTAACTGTAATCTCCTTTGTACAAGTCACTCTAGGAAGTTTTCTTCATCTGAAAATACTACTTATAAATGGGCACACATCTCAGCAGTGGCTTCAAAAATTCAGAACTAGGAAAGCCTTAAGATAGGCATGAACTCTCTGAATACTCAATTTCAGTGCTGAAAACCACCTGCTCCAAAATACAATCTCACTGACATTGTAGGATTGTCTGTCATTGGAAATTTATCTTCAGGCCACCTTCTGCCACTTTTAAGCGTCATTCATTTCATTTACACGTGCATGTCATCAATCCCTCTGGTTTCTGTGCAGAAAAATGGATGACATGGGATCTGTCAACACACTGGAATTTTGGTTGAACTAGGTATCTCACTGTTATAGTTTCTGTAAGGGTTCTCCTTTTTCCTGTGAATGTAACCATGTGAAAGTGTACAGATTATCAAAATTTGCCTCCCTTAGAAATTCAAGTGGTGGGAGAGGGGGGAAGGTTAGGAAATGAAAAAGCTGAAACTCCCCTATCTGAAGGCAGATTTTCAAACAAATAAAGATTTTATCTTGAAGAAAAATACGGAGACATAAAAAGTAAGGTCAGGGAAAGCTGATTACAGTCATATATTAGCTAAATACTGTTTTTTCAAAGGACAGAAATTTTAAAAGCTTAAAAATGCCTCCAAATGTGGCCAACACAGCAATCATCTGGACATACTTTTCCATAATAGGAATCCTGTTTCTAGCAGAACTACATCCCAATGGTCTCAAAAGCAATCTAGCATGTAGCCAAATTTGATGTGATAATGTTTACATGGAAGACCTTGGGAATGCAAACCAGGTGTTTTCTCCTAGCATACAAAGCATTTGAGGATTATTTCATCCCAAAGGTTAGGATAACTCACATGGATATCCTTCACATTCATCATTCATTTCTATTAATTTCTGCAGAAAACCAAAGACCCGAGATAATGATAATACAAACTGCATTGAACTCATTAACAGTTTTGTAGTGGACACTGACGCACAGACAACTAAAACTGAATTCAGACTTTCACCACACTGGAAATGTATCAAGATTGTTCTCTTTTATTTTGAAAACATGGAAACATATCTGCTTTTTCCTGAAAACAAGTTAAAAACCCTTTCCCTTTATATGGTACTTACCACAGTAAGATGTCAAGCATCAACTGGGGAAGTTACATACAAAAGTTGTGCTGAACTGCACAATCTGTCTTTTGAAGGTTTTACCAATTTGGCAGGCTAGTCTGAAGAAAATGTTTCCTGTCAAATGGCTTATCAAACCTCAATGGATGTTTTTGTAATTTCACTTAATACAAAAAAATGCACTTACTGGCTTTTCAAGTACAATTGGATGATCAGGAAGAAACTCTGGCTTCTTCTGAGAGAGGGAAACACTTGAAAGCTTCAGAAGGAAATCTCTGCTGTATTGGATCCTTTCTGTGAATATACAAAATCACTAATTCAACATTGTTCTTTAAGGGCTTAAGATTTGGTCACTTATAGAAGGGTGGAAATGCTGCATGTGGAATATAAAAATCAGTTTTAAAAACAGGAGCAATTTAAGCCTTACCTTGCATCAGGACAATCTGTAGTAAATTACAGAGCATTTCACTTCAACTGTATCAAACTGACACAGTAAGTCAACACAAAAGAAGAAAAAGAGGTGAATCTAACCTTACACTACAGACTCCCTGTATCTTGTTCCAATTAACAAAACACCACAAACTGGTCTTGAAACCCTAGAAGAAAATCTGTTTATAACTCACTCCAAAGTGGCACCTGTTTCTAAGGGAGAGATAACAAAAATGGAGTGTCTCTTTTCTTGGAGCTATTAAGTTAAATGTCTTTTCACACCTAAAAGTAACTATGAGATCTGCTGCGTGTAAACTGGCAAACAGATTAATATCAGTGCTATAGTTGTGAGGATTTTATGCTGGATCAACAAGAGCCAGGGGTTTTGCTCAGAACATGCTGGTTTCTCATTAGTTTGTAGCACTATCACTACTGTGGCATAGCTTCAGATACAGTATGTCTAGCCATGTCTGTATTTTAAGCTGATATTCTCAAACAAGAGCACAAACAAAAGGAAAGGAATTAGACTAAGAAGGGACAAACTTTATCTCTGGCCTCAATAACAAAGAAGTTTATTACTTAAGAAATGATGGGCTTCCTGCAAGATTGTTACACAGTCACCTGATTGACTACAGTTTTTCCTTCTCAGTCTACAGGATGTTCACAAGAGACAAGCTGACAAAGTCAACTATGAATGGGATTTTTGAACACAAACAATTGCAACAACTGCTGAACCTATGGGAGGGCATGTGAGTAACTTTTAAAAGAATAGTTTAAAGAATACGAACATGCTTGAAAACTTAAGGCTTGTTCTTTGCCCCCCCCCTTGATTAAAAACCAATGAAGATTAGGACTTCTGCAAGGCCTTTGACACCAATCCCACAACATCCTTCTCTTTAAAAGGGAGAGATATGAATTAGATGGGTGGACTGTTCATTGGATTAGGAACTGTTTGGACAATTGCATCCAATCTCATGCTGGAGTGCAGAGGAGAATCACTAAGTTGATCACAGGGCTGGAACACTTCTCCTGAGAAGACAATCTGAGATAGGTGGGGTTGTTCAGTCTGGAGAAGAGAAGGCTCTTTGGAGACCTTAGGGCAGCCCTCCAGTACCTGAAGCAAGCCTACAAGAAGGCTGGAGAGGGACTTTTCACAGGCATGTTGTGGTAGGAAAAGGGGGAATGGCCTTAAACTGAAGGTCAGTAGGTTTAGGTTAGACATGAGAAGAAATTCTTTACTGTGAGGATGGCGAGGCACTGGAAAAGGCTGCCCAGAGAAGATGTGGAAGCCCCATCCCTGGGAGTGTTCAAGGCCATGTTGAATGGGGTTTTGAGTAACCTTGTCAAGTGGAAGGTGTCCCCACCTGGGGCAGGGGGTTAGAACTTGGTGCTCTTTAAGTCCCCTACAATCCAAATCGTTCTATAAGCCAAAGAGTAGTGGTCAACAGTTCTATGTCTGGATGTAGATCAGTGAGTGACGAGTGGTGTCCCTCAGGGACCAGTACTGTTGAACATCTTTATTGTTGCCTCCTTGAGTAACAAAACAGGAGCCGGAGGTGGTTTTTATGAAGGTAGAGAAAAGCAAACACATTATTTCGGAAGTTATCCGAAACAAACCTGGGGGAGAGAGGTAGTCTTTCCAACCCCCAGCCTGGAACAAAGTCCAGTGTACAAAAAAGATAGGTTTTGGGTCAGGGTTTGGGCCCAGTAAAGTAAGGGGGTAGGTGAAATAGGTAAGAAGGAGTCAGTCTCTCTCTGCATCAGCTCTATATATTCTGTTGTAACAAAAAAACATAGTTTACAAAGATAGTCCAATTAAGGCACAGAATTAAATGTTCATCTTTCAGTCCTCACTCTGTGATAGTGTGTTCTAACATGTTCTCAACTCTGGAACGTTACAGTGGTAGGTGACTGTATTTTGTCTGGGATATAGCGTATTACTAACCAGGGTTACAGTGAAAAAGGCTCAGGAATTCTAACCTAGACTAGGCAAGAAGCAAAAAAGCCCCTTGGCATCATTATCAATGACAGACAGAGGGATCGAGCGCACTCTCAGTGAATTTGCAGATGACACCAAGCTGAGCGGTGCAGTTCACACACCTGAAGGACAGGATGCCATCCAGAGGGACCTGGAAAAGCTCAAGAAGTGGGCCCACGGGAATCTCATGCTGCACTTAAAATCTGCAGACACAGGTAATTGAAGGCAAAATACCACTGAAGAGTAATCAAATGGAAATTATTATCTAGAACTTAAAGTACAGCTGAACATAAACAGAGTTCTAGAAGAAATTTTACAGTACAAGGAAAAAAAATGAAGAAAACAAAAGACTTGTTTGTAAGCAGTAGCTGAATGGCAAGACCTCTAAAGTTGTGTTACTCTGAAGAAAAAGATTACAACAATCAGCAAACAAACAAAAGCCCTTTGAAATCAACTATGAGAAAAAGTTTGACACTGTGGAGAATTGTGGAGTAGAGACTCAGGGAGGCATCACAGAGCAATTAACCACTGAAAAAAAATCCAAAGCGATGGCTTATACAAGAGACCAGGATCTGATGAGAAGCCATTTAAGATCTTGTAGAACTTAAAAATCTCTACACACACCAAGCTAAATCAATGAGGAAGGATCAAAAAGCCACCACCAAAAAAGACAAACCTTGCCAAGTCGGACATCCAACTAGATCCAAAGAACACAACTCTATTCTATTTATCAAGATTAAGAATAGCAAAAATGAACCTCAGCTTGAAAGGGGATACATCAAAGACTTACTTTCAAGTCAGTAACACAACAAGAGTAGAACCACTGCTCAAGAACCTGAGAGATGGTAACCTCAGACTGACAGAAATAGGAAAGGCTCAATAAAACTTATTAGAATTCTTTCAATTTTTACGTGCTAAGAGCAACAGAAAAGATCACATCTTCAGAGATTACTTAAGGATTGGAGATAACAGATGGAGATCTAGAATGCCTGATTACAGGAAGACACAGACAAGAGAAATTGTCTCAATTAACTGTTGACCTAACCTGGATCACTGACACAGTTCCTGTAACATGTTTAAGAATGAAGAATTAGGTAAGAAGCAGGGCAGAGAAGTCCTTTGAGAATTCATTTAAAATCTGAGATTATCCCTAAAAAAAGGGTAAAATTCTGGCTTGTTTAAACTACCAATGCTCTGTGGAGTACCAAGTGACAGGCAATATAGAGAGAAAAGCCTAAGGAACAAACCTTAAGGACAGTACTGACACAAAACCAAACTGTCCAGGACTAATCAAATAAGAAATTAATTCACTTCTAACCATCCAAAGATCAGTATTTCAGAACCACTGTAGCTAGAGCAGGACAAGGAGGGCAAAATACTGAGTCCTTATATGGATTACATGCAACAGTCTGTATGCCATGACTCATCCCTGAAAAAGACTAAAGGACACAACTCAAACCTGTACTTCTATACACAATTTGTACAAAACCAGGACTTTGTGTGAAGAATTCTTTTTTATGCTTGGGGCCTGTTTTTTTCTTGTGTTTCTGGTTTTTAGGGGGCTTGGGGGGTCTGTTTGTTTATTTTGCTGTGTTTGTTTGGGTTTTTTTAAAGACAGTTACATCCCTATATGCAAGCAAGTCTACCGGTGGAAGTTTCCCACCTCCGTTATGGTCAAATTTATACCTTCTCTAGAGTGTTATGTGAAAACTAGAAAGTTTCATATTGCTCTCCAAACTACCAATGCACTGGCTCATCAGAAAAAATAAAATGCAGCTGACACCACTTCAAAGTACAAGTGTCTTCCACTTAGAAAATACAATCCTGACACAGCTCCCCAAGCAGTATTTTACCTTTTTTTGCTCCTGATTCATGTTGTTTCGGCTGACAGAGCATTACAGTTTGAGTTAAGATCTTCACTTCAGTCATTTCAGATGACTAAAACAGGAAGGAAAGTTATGAAGCTTATCTTCTTTAAGCATATTAAAACAAGGATATATTTTTCTTATTTTAAAATAACAGTTCTAGTACAGTTTAATTTGAACCTGTAGAATGTTTCTCTTGAATAGTTCAACAAAGGCAAACACATTTGAGAGCCATTTTTTACACAGAGTTTTACAGTGCTATTTCTAGTTTTAAAAAGAATACAATTATCTCCTCCTTTTCAATTCTTTCACCCAGAATGCAGCCACAAGCTGCTACACTTGGGAATAATAAAAGAAGGAAGGACCTTCCTTAAGACCAAGGATAGACTTGGATTCTCTCACTTTGAAAAGAAGTTTTATAAGCATGAAGACCCAATATCTACAGTGTAATACTGAGTTCTTTCCAGCTGCCAAAACCTCGAAGAAAGTGTTTTGGGAAGCAGCAAAGCAGTTTATCCTCAACAATTTGTCTTAGTTCTGAAAAGACTCTACAGGTTTGGCTGAGGAACCTTAATATCATTCTGAGTGGAAGGGGGCAAGAACTGAAAATTGCCCATCAAGCAGGGGTTCACAGGGCACTACTCAGATGATATTTCACGTACTCATGAAACAGTTCATGTCAAAAGTATTATTAAAAAGCCTTTTCCATATCCTATGCCAAAGAAAAAGTTTAAAAAGATATAAAAAATACAGCTATATTTACATCCAACAAATGCAATACGCATCTACATGTAGCCAAATAGAAATGAAACTGAGTACCACAACACTGATGACCAGAGGCTTATTTAAAAGGGAATAGTTTGTTCTCCTCTACTGCTCAAGAGACAAGTGTAACTGTTAGTTTCCCTATATGTGATCAAGGATAGGCTCCCAAGAGCTTGACTTTTTTTTTTCAGTTGTTTAAATTAAAGGCAGCTTGCAGAATCTTCATACAGTAAGAAAGGACTACAGGATTACTAAAACTCTTCTAAAAAAAAAAAAAAAAAAAAAAAGAAGGAACAGGCACTCGTTCTTAAAAAAACCCCCCACAACCTATCAATACACTCTGAAAAACATTCAAATCAACAGAAAATCATATTCAGGCTATGAAACATTAAGCATTCCAGTTGGAAGACTGAAACTTCATTTTGCAGGAAACTGCTCTAACCAATTTCAAATCTGAAGGACATACCCATACCATGTTCAAACCCAAGTACTTCTAGCAATAAAGCATAAAGTTTTATGACGTGTGCTGTCTCAAATGAATTTGTGCATGTGCTAACAACAAAAAAAACTTATGCTATTTACACATAATAAGTAAAGACAGAATATATGCACTTTAAGTTTAAAAGAGCTGTCTTAAGTTCAATGAAGACTAAAGAAATGCCACACGGACTTTCATAAGGATCCTAAATTCCTAAGCTGCATTTTTCAGCTATTCGTGCACGCAAATACCAGGGAAAGGCATTCCTGAAATTTGTAATTCTTTTCAATAGTTCTGACACTGCTGGTTGAAAACACTCAGATTCAAGGACACTCCTAGCTGGGAACAGTTTTCATTTGGTTACATAATGGCTCAGCTGACCACCAATTTATAAATATTTATATATTTCCTCAATACTCACCCAGTTAACCTTACTCTGCAAACATACTTCAGTGCTGCTGGGTAATTCACTCCGAACGTTTAACGCAATGGGTGATGCTGGTGAAGATAAAACATTAAAAAAATAAAATTTCAATAGACTCCACATTATTATTTTGTAGCACTTGCCACAAGAATACTCCTTGCTGCACAGAGATTATATGGGCGTTTATTCGCGATTTCAAAGCTCTGCATCACCACAGGATCCCTCTTCCATCTCTCCCACAAATTTTACACAAAGGGAAAACTTATGATGTCACTTAGATTCAGTCCACATCAGCACAGCTGATGGTTCGCTGGCCACCAAAAATTTCTAACTTAACAGTAATAACAACTGTAATACTGCGATATCTAGGAGATATATAGAGATTTAAAAACAAAACCAAATATTTACACCTGACATAAACACTGCATGATTTTTTTTAGGCTTTTTTGTGTGGGGTTTTTTTTTTTGTTTTAAACTTTTATGAAAGCTAGACAAGAACAATGCAATGCAGTGTACCATACTTGCAATAATACCTGAGTAATCTATTTGTTCAATTATGTGTATTTCATGTTTTCTATAGCAGGAGTGAACTAACCCAAAAAATCCAAATTTAACAAAGAAGCCTGATCCAGATTTCTGAACCAAATTTCAGATGCCAAGCTAGAAGAGCAGCACCAAATAGTTCTGCATAAACCTGATGTAGTTTAAATTCAGATTTTTTCACAGAGGTGATGTACTAAGGTGAACACACAGCAGGATGCTTATTCACTACTGTAGTTGAACAAAGTAATTATAAAAAAAACCCCAAAAGAAAACAAGACACCTTTCATATCCTTGTTATTTCCTTAAATATAACCAAAACTTTGGCAAAGTGAACTGCACCTCAGCCATTACTCACCTTGTTTAGAAGACAGCTGATGCACAGGTCGTGCTGGCTGAAGGGATTTGCCAATAAACTTTTTTGCTTCTGTAACATTTTGAAACATCGCACTTCAAAAAAGCAGCTGAAATCATTAGCATTCAGTTTCACATATGGATGTTAAGAAGAGCAATCTACCTACCACTTGTTAGTTGCATTTGACAAGGCAATATTATATCTGGGCAGGAAAAAGCAGAAAGGTCTGATGCAGAAATTTTTTTACATGATTGAATATGCTGGATAAAATTTGCATGAAGAGAGAATCAAATATCTCTCTTGTTTTTCCTGCCAATTGAGCTACCCTAGCTTCTTCTCAAGATTTTTTCCCTGTGTGTCAGTCTGTGTGTACATTTGGAGAAAGGAGACGGGGATGTGATGGAAATTAAGGTGTTTTCTAACAATTTAGTTCAATGAGTTTTTAATGATTTAATATCAGCGTACCCCTTACAATCTGCTGTCTGCACAAAAGTTCCTTACAGATCTACATAAACTACAGAATTGTTTTTCAATATCTACTTTAGTTAAATTAATACAATTGTGTATCTTCCCACACAGTTAAGCTACTATAGAAGCATCAAAAACTGCCAAGGTGGTGCTTGGCCTGAAAAATTTTGCACTTGAACAATCAGCTGGAAAATGTTCATTTTTAATATCTGTATTTTAATGTATCTCCTTCCCACTCCCATTTCCATTGTCAATTGGCAGATTTCATGATTTGAATGAACTTCAGGTTTTAGAGAAATTTTAGAGAAAAAGAGTAGCAGAAAGAACAATCAACACAATAAAAATGATATTGAAATTTGTTTTTCTAAGGAGCTTTATAAGACACGGGAATAATTGTTTTAACAAAAAAAATTCAAAAATTGATCACAACTGCAAGAGTTACGGTTACATTATCCATTTTCAGTATGGAACAGGAAAAGAGAAGTCAGGCTATTTAAAATATGACCTAGTACCATATGTCACTTTAACTGGTCTTTGCATTATAGAAAGAAAACCAAAAATTGTCTGAGAATTTATTACATTATTATCTTTTGAACACTGAGCTTCTAACATAGTCAAGTAACCATTTTCCAACATATGAAGTTTGAGTCCACTCAGATCTAGAAACCAACTGTTAAATGGTTACTGTCTGAATTAGAACAAGTTAACTAAAGCTACAAACAAAATTCTGGTTTGATTCCCTGATTTTCCTACTCACTCATCTTATAAAAGGA
Organism: Atrichornis clamosus; assembly: GCA_013400975.1. Classification (NCBI taxonomy): domain Eukaryota; kingdom Metazoa; phylum Chordata; class Aves; order Passeriformes; family Menuridae; genus Atrichornis; species Atrichornis clamosus. The sequence goes on from WBMZ01004182.1 coordinate 69,147, forward strand.
AAACTTAACAGCTGTAGTCAAAAGCAGCAATAAAAACTACTGCAAGTTAACTAAGACTACAGATAGAGATGACATATTTCATTTTACCCAGATTAGAAATGCTTGTTTAAATCCTATTTACCCTAAATTTCCAGAGAAAGCAATGTAGTAATAGTACACATTTGCATCAGAAGAGTAAAAAAGAAAAAAAAAAAAGGCAAGTTATCTTTCATGCCCTGACTACAAATGATATGTATGCTTTTAGAAAAAAAGAAAACCTGTTTCAAGAGGCTGGCTAGCTTCTAGAATGCAGCACACTTGTATATTTTACTGCACTCTCACAATAAAATCAAGTTGTGTGGTGACAGCAAAGCAACACATTTTGCCCCCCTTCCCTTGCTCTGTCCTAGGAAGAGGCTAGAAAAGATCTCAACAACTTATCTAGCCCAACCACCTCAATTTATAGCGTGTTCTTTCTGACTAGTACCCAGGAAAGTGGAGGAAGAATAGTTTTAATAGCTGAGAAATAAAATGCTTGCATGAGAGACTATTGCAGTAGGGGCAGTATCCCAAGACTTCCCCCTTACAAAGACCACACTGCTTCTCTGGGAGCGTTCCCATGGGAGACCTGTCCAGCAGAAGGGAAGCCTTCTGGCACCACCGAACAGGCAGTTCTGTAGAAGCCGGGATTTTTTTTTACTGTCTTAATAAGTTGGACATTGACAGCAGCCATTTTACGATGGCCCATACCAAGTGTTCTTTGAACGACTCTTTCCTGAATGTGTGAAAGACAATTGACGCAATTTTCGTGCAAAATCCCCACGAATAACCAGAAAGTGACTGTCCCCCCTCGCCCGAAATGGCACCGCAGTCGAAGCCCCACGGCCCTCAAGAAACAAAACCTCCCTCGGCCGCCCGGCCCCTCGCCCTCTCCCCAGCCCCCGTCCCCTCCTTTGGACCGGGGCACCCCCAGCCCACCTCCAGCCGCCGGCAGCGCCCCTGCCCCGCGATGCCGCTCGCTGTGGGTCCCGCTGTGCCCGCTCCGTCCCTCAGCGCGGCCGGGCGGGGCGGCCTTCGCGCGGCGC